>CABHPP010127108.1:0-40245 GCA_902168425.1 Peromyscus attwateri
AGAAAGAATTAAAACTCTGCCTAAATTTCCACCTAGCCTAACAACACAGGCTTATAGCTTGTAATAGTTTTGTAGCAGCTAGGTGGAACAGAATTGTGTGTGTGTGCCTGAATGCTCATATGTGCGTGCATCTTAGTTTAGAAATGGAAATTTATGTAAATTCAGTTTTGTAATCTTTTGTGATAATCTAATCGCTTCCATTTTTTCCATTTCCCTATGAATCACCTTACTACAGAAAGTCCTTGTTTTTCAAACTCATTAATCCATTCTTACACTAGAAATACAATTTTTGTCTGCATCTCTGTTCAGCACAGCTGATAATTTGCCCTAGTAATCAAAGTAACATAAATCTTAGCCCTGACAATGTGGTGCAAAATTTACTCACATCATGGAATTTCTAAATATTTAGGTCACCTGAAAATCAAAGACTATGTATCATGTGAGTCTTTATCAAAAATTATTCAAGCCATGTTTTTCTAGATAACAGAAACATAAATAGAACAATATGTTTTGGAGTAAGACCGAATTATCAACACAATGCCAAGAGATATATGGAACATATGAAATAATAAATTATTATTATTCTACCCAGATAAGACAAAAAGAATGTTTTCATTACAGATTTTTATGCTAAAATAAAGCTCATGGTATTTTTGATGAAAATTAAATATTCTTTACTTTTTTATAGCTTAGTATATGAAAGTGATCAAACGAATAACAAATGTTTAAATTCTGTTAGTTTTTACCTTCAAATCAATCCATTCCTCCATATTTCTGTCCTTAGGTGCCTCATTTAAGCCCAAATAATTTCTCTCTCTGACAGTAACACAGCTTCCAATTTGACTCTCCACTTATCATTGCTTATTCTGCGCTTTGCAGCAGAACTACCATTTTGATTTTTCTTAGATTCCTTTTTTAAGGAAGGAAAGATTTGTTTTGTCTTACAGTTTCTGAGGATTTCAGTCCATCCTGGTTAGACCGCAAGGACATGGCTTTGAGGCAGGGGTGTCTTTGCAGCTCACTCACACTGTAGCTGACAGAGAGCACAGTTCAGCTATTAATATATGCATCAGTTCTATTTCTTAAATTGATAATATTATTTATCTACAAAAAAGCCAAGACCTTTATTCTCATTGAGAACAAAAATGAAATAAAAAATAATCTACACTATCTAGTATAATCTACAAGAAAAATAAAAAGTGTTATAAAAGCACTGTTGCCAAGCCTGACTACCTGAGTTCAACCACCAGATCTACATGGTAGAATCAGAGACCAATATCCCTATTACTTTCTTCTGACTTCCACCCATGTATACACACACACACACACACACACACACACACACACAAAATAAATTTCATATTTTTTATAAGCGTTTCTGGGGCTGAGGAAACACCTCAGTTAGTACAGTGTTGTCACACAGGCATGAGACCCTGAGAGTGATCCCCACAATTCACATGAAAGTCCTGTCATGGTGGTATGTGTTTATAACTCTAGGGCTAAGGAACAGAGGCAGGAGGATCCCTCACATTTGCTAACCAACCAACCTAGTTTCATTGGTGAGCTCCAGACCTGTGAGCTATCCTGTTTCAAAAAAAATGTGTGGTGTTGAGGGTCAGATGACATCCTACGATCTCCTATCCATGTATCTGCCCACACACTCACACACACACACACACACCAACACATATGTGCACACACACATTTTCACACACAGATACATACACACCTATGTACATATTAACATATGCATTTACATATGCATTTCTAAAAATAGATTTATAAAAATAAATTAAATGTCTAATTTACCTAAATATTAGAGGTTCTCAATATATATATAAGTAAAACAATGGGCAACAACATTGGATGTACATAAGGAAACAGTAATCACAGTTTACAAAAGCCTTTCTGTTCTGAGTGAGAGGAACTAGGGTACTAGCTAAATTTATATCAGTAGTATGAAAAATAATTTATCAGAGCTTAACAATGTTTTATGATAACCAGTTCTAGTCAGATTTGAAACTCTTTATGTGAAAAGAAAAAACAGAAAACCTGAACTAAGAATGTTCTGGCAGATATTTGCATCATCTTAGGGTAAAATTGGGTTTATAAACAAAACAGAAAGAGAACTATAAGTGAAAAAACTGATAAATTATACTTCTGCAACAAATACCTTTAAACTGAATTGGCAAGCTGGGAACTAAGGTGTACATGACAACCCATAGAGAACTTGATCCAGTCTCCAGTGAAGTTCCTGAGACCCATGAACAGGCAGAATGCTGGTGGTGGAGTGGGTACATTCTGTACATTCTGCTCAAAATTTTCTGTGAACCTAAACATGCTCTAAAATGTCAAGTCTGGTTTTTAATTATGAAAAGGCATTTCTCTTTACCTCCGAGTGAAATATTAACCTTCACACAAAAACATTTCTAAGACATTAGCACACACCATCATCATTTCTACTTGTAACAGCAGGTGAGCTAACACTAAGATCCTGATGAATTGGATTCTGAGTGCGCTCATGGATCATTGGAACTCTAATAAAGCTGGCAGGAATAGGAAATGGTACAATTACTTTAAAGGCCAATATACCATTGCCTTTGAGAGACAAATATGTCCATTTGCACGAGTCATAATTTGAACAAGCAGGGAATTATGTATCTGATTGGATAAATTGCGATATATAAGCATCATATTCTGCAGACATTATTGAAATCATTCAACAAAAATAAATGAACTCTTGCTACCCATAACACAGAATAATATCAGAAATATATTTGAGGTGTAGTAAGCAATCAGATAGTTTGTTTAATGAACTCTAAGAAAATAAAATTAACAACACATTGGTTATTTCTACACACATATGTTTATAAAAAAACATATGAAAAATTAAAGGGGCTGGGAAAAGGAAATGATAGCTCCCAAGTCAGAAGGTGAGAAAACAAAATGGCACGTGGAAGCCCATGCAGACGAATGCTGGGGCCCTAGGGCTGAGGAGCTTCCCAGCTCAGAGCTGCGTGCTGCGTGTTGTACTGTTCGTCTCCCTCATCCGTGAACATTCCGTGTTTTTGAAAAGTAACTGGACTTGATTCAAAGCTGAACTGAATTGGTCTCCCCTAAATTATCTGCAATAATATTTTTATAGAACCAGTAGAGAGGGAGAAAATAAATTTACTTTGAAAAAATTGCTGTAAACAATGATCCCATGTTTCTTTGAACTATCAGGAATGTATTTCTAACAAAGGGGGTAGATGTCACTCTGGCAGACCCTCTAGCCCTCGTTAAAATTTCCTTTCAAAAGAAGGGATTCTGGCAAGCTAGAGAAGCAATATTACGAGCACACAGGGATTGTGAGTTATAAAAACACACCATGTTTTCTTTAAGAGTTTAAGAGATAAAGAGCGAACAGTCGCAAAGGAAGAGCCAGTCTTGCGCATGCGTAAACTGCAACCTACTAAGGAGGTCTAGAACCACATGTGTAGCACGCGTTTATATACTTTAATAATTCTCGCTTCTCAACAAAACCAGTGCTACATCTATCAGCAAATATTTCTCAGCAAGCTCAGTGAACTTAATTTGACTTCATGACTTCGGTAAGTATACCAGGTTTGGTTAAACAAAATAAACGTGCAGACATTGTTAAGTTAAAGTTTGTTGTATTTTGTGTGCAAAACCTGGCAAACTCCACTTGCCTGACACAATGACCAACATAAATACAAGAAAACTCAGTAGTAGTCATGACAAAACAATGGAGAAAATGAAGTTTCATCCAAACTTTCAAGAATAATAAAAAGGATTTATTCTTAAGTATTTTATGATTCTCCAGTCTCTTCTTCACTTTGAGCAAACAATTGTTTTCCATACTTCACTTTAATTTTTCACACATAAATAAGAATCATTCCTAAAATGTGAATCTTGCCCACTCCCTGCCTACATAACTAGGGATAAATAAATGATCATTCTATATGATCGTTTTATCACCACAGTTATGGTCACTCCTGAAGCATCCAAACTCAGATTTTTGTTGTATGTGTTTGATTCATTTGTTCTCCCCAGGGCTCTTTCTTCCGAAAGTACCTCCCAGCCTTCTTACACGGGGACACCAGACCGCAATTCCACACTAAACTTGGGGCCATCTTCAACAACACGTCACTAGCAAAGCCCAAATTACATAAAACTAGATGTGCTGACCCAAACCTGAAGTCGCAGCATTCCTGATATGGAGTCAGGAAGGTCAGATGTCAAGGTCTAGATTACCGTTGGCTACATAAGGAGTGCTTGAGACAACTGAGATGTTATCTGGGGGAGATAGCGGGACCAGGGAGACTGGGAGAAGAGGGGGACAATGAGAAAAAAAAAGAAAAAATAATACATGAAAACTACGGTAAGAATTAGAAAAGATCATTTGTTGTATTATAAAATGTATTATAATACAGCAATTATTCCTTGTATTATAAAATCAGGAGGTATTGTGTGGCTTTGTGAACTCTAGTGGGAATATATGTCTGATAACTATAATTTTCTTTTCTTTTTCAACTATAATTTTCATCCTTCTGTGTATGTTCCCTTCTTCATAAATTATTAGCATTGCATTTTGACTACTGGTTTAGATTTATATATAAATTTTAGAAAAAAATAATTTTAAAATACTAAGTCAGTGAATAGGGTCTAACTGCATGTATCTTAATTCAAGTGTTTACTTCTTTCTTTCTTTCTTTCTTTCTTTCTTTCTTTCTTTCTTTCTTTCTTTCCTTCCTTCCTTCCTTCCTTCCTTCCTTCCTTCCTTTCTTTCTTTCTTTCTTTCTTTCTTTTCTTCCTTTTTTTTTTTTAATTGATTCTTTGGGAGTTTCACATCATGCACCCTGATCACACTATTTCCCAATCTTTCCAAGTTCGCCACTCCCACCCTTGTGACCTCCCCACCCAAAAAATATTAAAATTAAAAAAAAAGAAAAGAAAAAATAAAATAAAAAGACAAACTTGTGTTATCTATATACTCACTGGAACATGGTCAGACTCTCAGAGGCCTGCACATTAGGACTGAGTCTGTCCCTACCTGCACCCCAGCCAGAAGTCACTCATTGTGGACAGCTAACTTCAATATCCTTAACATACTTTTGAAGAGTTCTCTTTAATGGCTTCTTGTCTAGGCTGTTACTTTGCGGGGGTGGGAACTTGGGAGGGTAGGGGTCACAGAAGCCTTCTATGACTCTTTCTCAACTGTGCATATGCAATCATCAATATTACTGCAAAAGTGGCTTCCTTGCTCTTTACAGTTAGTTGGAGCACATAGACTGAGCCTGTATCCACTTTTGTGTTAGTTTTATTTTCATATTTGAAGATAAAAATCGTAACCAACATTTATTATACATTTGACAGATGTCAGGTCTCTTTTCTTAAGATTTTATATTCATTTACTCCTGCATTCTTCAGAACAGTTTACAAAGAAGAAATACCATCATCATCTTATTTTACAAAGTAGCCAGTAAGTACAATGGGCTGAGAGTGCTTGTTCAAGTTACACCCTCTGTAAGTGACAGAGAGGAAGTTGAGTCCAAGCTTCCTCTAACAAACTGGTTCAGTTGAGTACTTTGTGATAAAGCTCTCATGAGTGCTCTTACAATCCCATCACCAAAGTCTCCTCAACACTCTTCCCACCTACGAAGTTTTCCTGTACCCTAGTGACTTATCCTCAAATATCCCATGTTTCATAGTTCCTGAATCCAGCTAAAGTCATAGAGGATGGACTGGGCTCCTGAAGTCATTTTCATGGAGTTTTTCTTCCAGGTCTTATACAGTAGAAAGCACCATGGGCAGCATATGGAACATATCATTGTATTTACTGGAGAGATGCTGTTGAGAATGTTTTCTACATTACTCAGTGTTTCCAACATAGAGAACCATGTGACTTACTTCTTTCAGGCTTCATTCCAGGAAGAATCTGAGTGTTGTGCATATATTCCATTTATATTTTGAGATAGTATGAGTCAGATTAATAACCATATTTTCTAAATGGTGCCTAGCAGCTCTGGAGTTCTCAAAACCATGCATCCACACCTCTATACACAGGCATTAAACTTGCACCACAACATACTCATTGCATGTTCTCAGCCTCTTCCTGCTTTCTCTCCTTTTTAAAAATTATTTTATCACTTATCTGTGTATGGGTGTTTTGCCTGCTTATATAATCGTGCACCATGTGTGTGTCTAATGCCCCAGACAATTAGACAGGAGTGTAGGATCCCATGAAACGAAAGTCACAGATGGTTGTGAGATGCCATGTTGGTACTAGGAATTGAACCTAAGTCTTCTGAAAGAGCACCCAGTGCTCTTTACCAATGAGCCATCTCTCCACATTCTTCCTTCAAATCATTATCTTATTTTTACCTTTTACATATATATGTATTAGTGACGTCAAAACAGATGTGTGATAAAATAGAAAAAAGATCTTCAAATAAATGAAAACATGACTTGGTTTCATATGATGTTATTTCCCCAGTCAGTGTTATCTAATGCTTTCTCCTTTGTAGACGTGATATAAGAATTGACACCTAAAACAGACCATGACCTAAAAGGTTTCCTATGAACCATGACTTGGACTGTTTCTCACTTGCTTTGATCTACTTCTGATTAAAACACAATATGCAGTTTTATTCTGAGCTCTATAAATCCACTGAAAGAAGAGATCCTGATGGTTTTTAAATGTGTATGTTGATGTATTTGCTAAATTTCTATTTAGGCTTGCAAGCATCTGTGCTTCAATAGCCTTATTTTAATAGCCTATTCACTTATTCCACAAACAAGAAAGTTAAATTCGAGCTCCAAGTTTCCTTTTACATGTCTATTTTAAATAAGACATGAGTAAGGCTAAAGAAATTAGACTTCCTAAGAGATCAGAAGGACAGGAGTGAATATGTATGGAATCATAGTTGCAAAATTTCTGCCCCAAAGCCAGCAAGGGCTGTTTCCTAATGGTTGTCAGCATAGCAATATCATCATACCAAAGTACATTCAAGAATCCATACTCTTCACGATGGAGGAATCCATTATGCTTGCTAAAATTTGCAAGAAATTTAATAAAGTGAATTAATATGAATTACAGAAAGGTACCAAGAAGTTTTTAAAAAGTTAAACAAGAATTGAACATGATAGTGTTACAAAGGAGAAATTTCCCTTTGAACTTGTATGCATTGTGACTATAAAAATAATTCTAAAGTTTTCATAAAGGAACAAGAAGAAAATCACTCTTAATTGTCTCATAGGATGAATAAGTGGGTTATAAAGTAAACCCTGATTTTATTTCAGTACAACTTAACTTTATTTTATTGAGAATAATTTACACCCCAGAAGATGTGTTCTATCTTGAAGACGTTTACATTTTAAAGTCTTTAAATTTATTTATATTAAAAAGAAATTAAATCTATTAAACTGTTCTCTAATATATAATCTACATTTTCTTCAAGAAATGTTGGATCTGATGTTGAATACAATTAAAGAGTATATTTTGGATGGGTTAGTTTTCTTCACTTTAGAGTAAGCACTTCGTAGACATAGATAGTAATAGATAAGCAGATAATAGAAGGTAGGTGGGCAATGTACATACAAAACTGTAGATTATACACACACACAAACATAGATTTTATATATATATATATATATATGGAGAGAGAGAGAGATGATTATCATATATTTATGTAAAATAATTTAAGAGCCAGATTGCTTTGGGAGTGTTTTAGTGAACCAAGAAAGCAAGTCTGAATAAAAATAAATTTAATTCTATTTCCTTAAAATTTACTGAATTTTAAAGATTGATTTTAAGATCTTCATGAAAATGCTAATTTTTAGTATCCAAATATAAAAAAGAGTCAGGAAGCATAGAAAAAGTTTATTTAGAGTGCAAAGGAAGATGATTTATAGTGTAACAAACTATACATTTGTATACAAATTATTCAGATAATTAATTACAGGTTATTATTGAAGACTTTTAATTTTGGTGTGTATTGCAAAACACAATATTTCCAACATTTTTAAATGTGTCAATAAAAATCCATCTGAATGTTGACATACATGTTTCCCTGAAATCTGTATATTAATGAATGAAACCACATAATCTTGTAACACGAATCTTAAAAGATCTTATTAATAAAAAACCCAAAGCCAGGTATTGGAGTGAATGCTAAAAGATCAGAGAAACAGAACAAGCCACATCCAACCTCACCTTGCCAATTCCTCAGCTGATCTTGTTTCCTCAGACTGAAAGCCTCTGAATCCTCATTCAAATGGATCCCAGCTGAACTGCTGCTAAAAGCTGAAAGATTAAATGCCTGTAGTTCCTGATTCTCATGCCTTATATAACTTTCTGCTTCCTGCCATCACTTCCTGGGATTAAAGGCATGTGTCACCATGCCTGGCTGTTTCCAGTGTGACTTTGAACTCAGAGATCCAGATGGGTCTCTGCCTCCTGAATGCTAGGATTAAAGGTGTGTGCTACCACTGCCTAAACCTATGTTTAATATAGTGGCTATTCTGTTCTCTGACCTGCAGAAAAGTTTATTGGGGTGCACAATATATCAACCACATAATCTTCTTAGGTTTTTTTTATTCTGTCTTACATGGTCACCAGATTTAAGTTTTGAAGTAAGCAGAACTGTTTTTTGATAATATAGCTTTTATCTTAGCATAAAGCCTTTAAAATAAAATAAAATTCATCATACTCAAGCCACAGAAAACATTAGGATCAGTTCCTTCTATGTGAGAGAAATATTTACTTGTAAAATGATAGGAAGTATAAATTCTACAGACTTTAATGCTTTTTGTCAGAGAAAGGTACATGAATAAAAAATCATGTGTCTAATGTATTTCAATTTTAGCTTGTATCTCTGCTCTGTCTTTTGCTTAAGATAAAGTGTGAAATGTAGTTTCTCTCCACAAATTCAGAAAGCATTCTCTGTGCAAAGCAGTAGTCCAAAAGCCAATGATAGCAAAGTACTTTTTATGTGGGTAACATGTTAATAGCTAAAAGAAAAAAAAATCCCTCTATGTTAGGAGAACAATAAATGGAAGAATTTCCAACATCTAAAAATAAATTTTTTCATACAGTAATTAAAATGATGGTATGACATTACAGTGGTTTAAATCAGAACTACCTCAGTAGACTCATATGCTTGAATGCTTTGTTTCTAGTTGGTGGAACTGTTGGGGAAGGATTGGGAGGTGTGGTCTTGCAGGAGATATGTCTCTGGAGGTGGGCTTGGAGTTTTCAAAAGCCCATGTCATTAGTTGTTAGCTCTCTCCTTCTCTGCCTAGTGTTTATGGATCAGATGAGAGCTCTCAACTATTGCTCTAGTGTCATGCCCTCCTGCCTGTTACCTTGCTCTCCATCATGAGAATCATGGACTCTACTCTCTGAAACTGTAAGCAAGCTCTCAGTAAACTCTTCTATAAGTTGCCTTGGTTATGGGGTCTTACCATGGCAATAGAAAAGTAACTAATACATTTTCAAAGTATACATTGCACAAAATGATGCTGAGGATTCTTTCAGCCACATTAGCATAAAATTCTCACAAAACCTCTAAAAGAAAAGCTTCAGATAATTAATTGTTTCTGAGAGAGGAAAAATTAGTCTTTTCTCAAGATAATCCTTCTGATAGGCGCTAGCCAATATCAAGATTTCAGCTCTAGCCACACATTAAAAAAAAACTAAACAATTTCAGCATGCTTTGTTTATAAAATGTGCATACATGCATACAAATGTACATGTGTGTATGGCAATTACAATTAAAGAATAAAAGGCCATGAATTTGAGAAGTATTGATAGGACACTGGAGAAATTGGAAAGAGAAGAGAGAGTAGAATGATGTAAATACAGAACCTATAAATGAAATTCTTAAAAAATATTTTAAGTGATGGTATCTTCAGAAGTTGTGATATATGCATTAATTTCAGAAACATGAAAAAAGGTAGAATTCTCACAGAAAAGCAACAAATTTTTAAATCTACTTTTCATTTATTTATAAGAGGTACATTCTGTGTGTCCACTCAGCGGCTACTTGATACATCTCATGTATAGGATTGCACTCAGGGAAGGGTTAAAATTCTTGAATGGAATATTCACAGCTGTGTTACCTGGAATAATTTTATAAGAAAAAAAATATTTTATATTGTTTCCAGCCAATAAATTAGTCTCTACCATGTGTAGCTAGTAAGCACTGGAAAAATAGTTGATATTACTGAAGAACAGAATTGTAGTTTTACTTAGTTATTTGAATTTAAATAAAAGACAAGTAGCCATGTATGTCAACTATATTGCAAAGAGTGATGTCATTAGGAGATTGTGTGACTGAAGCAGGTTAGAATACAAGGTAATTAGAGAACAAGTCAGCCAAGTTAGAAGCCAGAGTATTCTAAGGATTATCTATGAATGTTGTACATTGAAATCATCAAGAATTAATACACTATTAAGACTAATACTTAATTAACAATTAATATGTTTTAGGCTGATCCCTTCACATGCAGTGAGTCATTACTGAGAACAGGGCTGTGATTCACTAACTGACTGTCTCCATTTTCCAGATGAGGAGAAAGGCCAATCAATACTAGAAAATGTGTTGTACAATAGAATTTGGGTAGATAGAAACCCAAGCGCATTGACTTTAGAGATCGTTCTGTAGACACTACAATCTCATTGGAGACTCTTAATTTTTTAAAGTTGTTCTTTAAATATTGTAGGTAGCTGAAGTAACTACTGTGAAATCTATACTTATCTACAGAACTCAAAAATCAAAAAAAAAAAAAACTTTTGCAAAATAAGTCAAGAAAGACCTTACCAATGAAGTAGATAGCATATTAATGGTCAGAAGATGGAACCTAGTAAAGGACCTATATATTTTGAACCTTGCTTTTTCAAGTTTGTCAATTATTTAAAAATTCAGTTTCTTACAGAGGGTGTCACTTTACTGAATTTATATTATCAAGTTGAGTTCATAACATCCCTGGCTATTTCCCTAAAGCTGATAATTATAAATATTACCAGAGTGCTTATGTGACATGGAAAATTAATAGACTTTTTTTCTTTTGAGGGTAGAGATGAATGCCTTCAGAGCAAGGGTGAGAGCTCTTTGTCATGACAAGAGGCAATGCACTTTATCAAGTCCTTATTAGTACATAAGAGGATAAATTCAGAATTGTATTTTGGTTATGAACCATTTGGGTTAAGAATAAAATATATACACCCTTTCAACAGCCTACATAACAGACTGAAAAAATAACATGATTAAAAGAGGACTTTAGTTGCTTTTGAGGAAAATGTTTGATAAACTAAGAAAAAGGTAGATGTCTTATTTGCCATAAAGATGACATGTTATCTATTTCTACTTCTGTTTTAGATTAATCATACAAATCATGTAAAGCTAGTTACTGACTCAGAGAGGGAGAGGAACTAGAGACAGGAGCAGCACAACATGTGAGCAATACTAAAGCAATTTACTTTTAAGCAATTTAAGAAAACATTTAACTAGAAGTGATTATAAGGAAGAACTTAGTACTAATACTAAAGACACCATTATCCCAGCACATCTTGCAGCCTGCAAAGATTGTAGGTCAAAGATTTTGTGGCTGGGTTGGCGTCCCAGCCCCACTGTCAGAAGTCTTTCCTGGTTACAGAAGAGTGCTGTTTCTGGCCAACCAATGACTGGCTCAACTTGAAGCCCACTACAAGAGGGAGACTGCTGCATGATACTTTGTTTGTGCTCTGACAAATAAAGCTTGTCTTAATATCAGCTGCCTCGGAGGTCCAGCCTCCAGGCAGCACCTAGGATGCAAAAAGCATCCATGAATGTGGCAAGGACTAGGCTTTTCTATCGGAGGGGAAAATAAGGAAGCACACATGTTTTCTGATGGTAACTTTCTCCTTTGCTTCATATTTAAAAAATCCTCTCTGTGGTAATCTCTCTGTTTCCACACAGATACATTCTTTACATACAGCTATATAGCTCTCTTTACATACATATATCTCTCTCCTGCACAGCCATATATTTCTATATACAGTTACAACTCTTTTCATGCAGGTATATCTCTTTCTTCTCTCTACCCTGCTTCATTCCATCACACACTACTATATCACTCACTCACTCTCTCATTCACTCACTCTCTTTCTCCTCTACACACACATTTCTGCTCTACACACACATCTCTGACTCCACAGCAAAAACTCTGGACAGATATGAGGTACATTTTCAGGGTTACAAAGCATTCCTTGAATAAACAATAAGAGAAAAAAACATGATAAATCACAGAGTTTCTCTCAGGCTAGGGAGGTCACGCTGACCAGGCATGATAAGTAAAGTAGTCCTGTATCTCTAAGTGGATAGCATTCTCAGACAAAGAGTGGCATTGAAATTCAGGACTTAAACAATAAACAGTTAGTTGGCTGAACCTTGAGGCTAGGAGTATGTGCAGAAAGTCAATTGCTGAGAAAATTATATATGCTAAAGTTGCTGTGCACCTGACCTTTGTTTAACAGACACTTGGGTACTTGTTCTTATGTGTTTTTTTGTTTTTTTTGGCAGAGGCAGCTATTCTGTTTTGAATTTGTTCTGAAGTCTAAAATTCACTGTCTTTGTGACTGAGAATACTGTTACTTTCCTATGTCAGTTATGAAACATATCTTAGTATTGTTTCTATTCATCAGAATTATACAGCTTAAAAGCAAAAATCATCTTCCTGACCATCCACAGATATAAGCATACCCAATAGATGTAATATATAAATGAGATAAATACACAAGCAGTAAGAAAACACCCATAGCAGTTTTAGAAACAAAATCTAGTGACACATGAGGACAGCAGACAGAAACAACCAGTAATTTACAGTCAGTGACCTCATAGTCCTTGCCAGGTGGGACTCCCATCAGAGAGTTATAAGTATGGTGGGCTGACCTGTTGAATATGGTTGTCACCCACTGTATACTCCCATGACCTCTGTTAAAGCCATTGCTACCAGCAGCTCCCAGGACCTGGAGATCAGAGGACAGAGCTAGCCACTAGTTAACCATAGGGGCCAGGTGGTCATGACTCACACCTTTAGTCCCAGCACTTGGGAGTCTCATACCTTTAATTCCAGGACAACTGGGAAGTGGAGACAGGAATATAAGGCAAGTGGAGACAGAATCTCCGGCCCCCTTTCCATTTTAGGATTTGTAGAGGAACAAGTCTGTAGTGGACTAAAGGTATTGCAATCTCCCAGGACCAACTTCTTGGAGAGGGAGATTATGCTGACATACAAAGCCAGTCTCTATATAATGACCACACCCTGACTCTATGCTATGCAGCAGCTTTGAATGCTTGAGACAGAATTGAAGGAGTCAGAAAGAGAACTGAGTCATTTACTATAGTTATACAGAGCCCTAAAGAATCCTTCATTGATGCTTTACAAAGATTGACTTCAGTTGTAAATAAAATGATACCAAATTCAGAAGCTAGGTAAATAATAATTGAATCTTTGGCTTTCAAAAATGCTAATTCACAATGCAAAAAGTAATTAGGCCTTTAAAGGAAAGATCAGCACCAATAGATGAATGGATCTGAGACAAAGTTAATATTGAATCTCATAACCATGATGATGCTTGGTTAGGAGAGGTGATTTCCAGGGGCTTGAAGAAAAAGCAAAACATCAGGTGTTTTAATTGTGGCAAACAAGGTCACCTAAAAAGGGATTGTAGATAGGGTGTTCCTAGAAACAATGTTTTCTCTAGGAATAATTCAAACAGAAGGCCCCTCCCTTCTGGAGTATGTAGAAGGTGCTACAAAGACTGACACTGAACCAATGAATGCAGAACAACAAGGGACAGACAGGATAACTCTTTGTCATCAGGAAATGCCTTCGGGGGCCTCTCAAAGGCTGCCCATGTCAAATTTGGTTCAGTCATTCCGGGTCACCATAAGGAAAACTCCTCCCCAGAGCAATAAAAGGACCTAATGCCTATTGTAAAAAACCATACTGCTTTGGATGATAGAAAAGCTTTAGAAGATAAAACAAAAATTTCAGGAGAAACCATAAAGCAAATAAAGTAAAGATTAGATTTGAATAAGAGAGACCTCTTGATTAGAAAAAGTGATAGTTCATCAACCAGTGTAACCATTCAAGCTAAACTAACTTATAAGACTAACAAATGCTTTTCATTTGATCAGATACAACTTGCCAAAAGGGAAACTCCTCAAGTTAGGGTTGGTGCAGGGTTTTGTTTTTGTCTTTCCAGGAAAATGAAGGCACTGAGCTAAGGAATCTGAAGACCACTGAACAAAAATGAGACCTCTGAAGAAAAAGGATGAATCATTCGAGAA
Source organism: Peromyscus attwateri (assembly GCA_902168425.1). Lineage (NCBI taxonomy): Eukaryota > Metazoa > Chordata > Mammalia > Rodentia > Cricetidae > Peromyscus > Peromyscus attwateri. Next base: position 14,340 of record CABHPP010127108.1, read on the forward strand.
AATAACCCAAGAAAAGGAGGTAATTTGCCTATTGGTATAATCACATTCCCAACAGGATAAAATTACATAAATCTTCCCAAATGTTTGTTTCTACCATTCTCTACAGACACATAATGCAAATGGTCTTTTTGTAGTCCCAGTTCAAGTAAAAATTAAAGCTGGCTTTGGAGTTTGAGTGTGGCTCTCTCCTTCTCTAGACCCTGTTAAAAGGAACATAAAAGCCGGGCGTTGGTGGCGCACGCCTTTAATCCCAGCACACGGGAGGCAGAGCCAGGCGGATCTCTGTGAGTTCGAGGCCAGCCTGGGCTACCAAGTGAGTTCCAGGAAAAGGCACAAAGCTACACAGAGAAACCCTGTCTTGAAAAACCAAAAAAAAAAAAAAAAAAGGAACATACAAAATCTGTCTTATGTCAGAAAAGCCACCTGCTATGGGACAGAAGAAAAACCAAAATTAAAGAACTATTGTATTGCTACTAATATCATGATACTTTGGTTTTATTTTGACTCTTTAAAACTTTTGTTAAGGTATGAATATTATATCAAAATTTATAAGATTTATATATTTAAACTTTTTGTCATGATATTAATAGTCATGTGGAGTACTGACTCTAGAAAAAGACTCCATCTAGCTTCTATACATGATTTCAAGTTTGAGTCTCTACCAGGTAACTAGGAATTAAGTTTTTGTACTCTGGATGTACATAACAAATTATGGTCCTTTAACCTCTTTGAGATCTTCTGTGTATGACATGTAAAATTTTTAAGTTTTCTGTAGTGAACTATGACCATTCCTAACAGCAACATTTGAAGTCTCCAAAAGGAGGATGGGGCCCTACAATGACAATTTCACTTGGACTATGGTAATGCCACTAAGCTGACAAATACCACCTAAAGTTCAGATTTGGACTACAAACTTCTCAGGACAATTTCAAGGTGGCTTGCTGACATGGTCCAGCCTCATAGACCACTCTAGCCAAAACTTGAGACAAGCCCTGCACTTCTCCATTACACAGAGACTAGACAACAAATGATATAGATAGCTCTCCCAGGACTTCACAATTATCCAAATTTTTTCAGGGCCCCCTAAAGAGGCCATCACCACCAGACAGTAGGAAGTAATTTTAAGAACATGACACCTGTATTCCTAATAGATGGGGTGGTTGGTTTTTGGTTGTTCAGTGGGTTATGTATATTTGCCATTGTTTAGGGGGTTGGTTACAAAATATTATTGTTAATGGTTAGGAAAAGAGCTGAACAAAGGAGATTAGATTCTTTAGAACAAGGGATCTTGTTCTAAAAAAAAAGGTGGAATATAGGCATCAGATAAAAAGGTAGATTAGTGAATCTACTTTTAGATGAAAAAAAGCAACTACTAGTTTTAAATAATTTTCATTTGCTTGGATTTTTGTATATTGATACAAATTTGAGGTTATTTTTGTTATACTGTATATATGTCATAGAAATGATAGGATAAAAAGGTAGATTATTAAATCTACTTTTAAACCGAAAAAGCAACTACTAGTTTTAAATATTTTATATTGACATGGACTTTTGTATAATTGATACAAATTTAAGGTTATTTTGATTAGAACATACTACACATACATTTCTACTCTTGTTTGAGGTATTGTACCTATACAGCTCATCTAATAATGTAATGTAATTTCTAGTCCTTGAAAGTTATTATTAAAAAATCATTTAGGATAATAAAGAAATGCAGGTTAGTCATCAATCAAACTTGTAGTCATGTTAGGTATGCTTTCAAAGTCAAACAGAGACATATTTTAGATAGGAAAGTGGTCTTCAAACAATTCAGAGATCTACAGAATATAGTATTTAGATATTTTAATAATATAATGTTTTTTTTTATAACAATGAGACATGTCTGCTCCTGGCAGCACCAATCTACTTTAGAGAAGATGATGGGCATTGAAGAAACTCCATGATGAGTTTACTTTCTTGGTGACAAAATTTAACCAGTGAGCAAGAAATTACCTTTGCCTCAACTGCTGACATTGTACTGTCCAAATTGGACCAGCAGGATACAAAAGAAAGTGACTGTTGAACCTTGTCAAGACAAGACAGGGCAGTCTTTAAAAATCCTGCTTCATACAAAAGTCTGTCAGATATTCTAGGCCTCTAGACTGAAGATGGATGCTGCAGTATTGCATAAGAACTTTGGGTTACTGTCCAGACAGCCAGATGTTTCTGTCATTTCTTAATTTGGGAAGTTGTTTGCTCTCCACTTCCTGTTTATTCAGGTAATCTTTCTCAGATCTCTGATGGAGTGGAAGACTTTATAGTTATAGTTTTCTTTGTTATCAGATCAAAAGAGACACTCATAAAAGAGGTATAAAGTGTATAAGATTGAGGGACATCAAAAGATAGTTTAGAGTTGGTAATTCAAGTTAGGATAAAAAGTGAATTAGGTACAACACTTTGGACTCACCAAGATAGGATAGATAATGGAGTATTTTCTCTGAATTTGTCAAATAGTAATGGACTAGACATTGTTAATGTAATTATTGCCTGTATACATTTGTATATAGTTATTGTACTTATTACATATAGTTTATCTATGTTAGTTAAAACCTTTGCTTTTTATTTAGACAAAAAGGAGAAAATGTTGTATGATGTTTTGTTTGTGTTCTGACAAATAAAACTTGCCTGGAAATCAGAGGGCAGAACTAGCCACTAGTTGATCATAGGGGCAGGAGGTAGTGGCTCACACCTTTAATCCCAGCATTTGGGAGATTCACATCTTTAATCCTAGTACAATTGGGAGGTGGAGACAAGAATATAAGGTAGGTGGAGACAGGAGCTGCAACCTCCTTTCCATCTGAGTATTCGTAGAGGTAAGAAGTCTCTAGAGGCTGCTCCTTTGTTTCTCTGATCTTTCAGGTTATTACCCCAAAATTTGACTCCTGGTTTTTATTAAGAAGACTAATTAGGATCATACTTCAGGAGTCCACTCCTGAAACTGCCTGGATGGCCAGGAAACAGAGGCTGGACAACCCAGAGACCCAGGATAAAATCAAACAGGACTGACAAAAAAAAAAAAAAAGAAAGTCAATGAAATGATTCCTAATGATATTCTGCTATGTTGATAGGTTGGTGCCTAGCCCATTTGTCATTACAGAAGGGTCATGCAGCAACTGAGAGGAGCAGATGCAGAGACACATACAGTCAAACATTAGGTGGAGCTCAGGAAACCCTGTAGAAGACAGGGACAAATGATTGTAGGAGGCAGAAGGGTTGAGGACACCAGGAGAACACAGCCCACACAATCAACTAAGCAGGGCTCACAGGGATTCACAGAGACTGAAGTAACAATCATGGAGCCTGCATGGGTCTGCACTAGATCCTCTGCATTTATGCTATTGTTGTGTAGCTGGGTATTCTTGTGGGACTCCTAACAGTTGGAGTGGGGGTGTCTCGACTCTTTTGCCCGCTCTTAGGACCATTTTCCTCCTACTGGGTTGCCTTATCTAGACTTGACATGTGAGTTTGTGCCTAGTCTTATAGTAATTTGTTATGCCATGTTTGGTTGTTATCCCTGGGAGGTCTCTTTTCTTTTTCTTTTTTTTTTTAAAGGAAGCAGAGGAGAACTGGATCTGGAGAAGAGGGGAGGAGGAGAATGATGAAAGGAGTTGGCCAAGGGGAAACTGCAGTTGGTATGTAATGTATGAGAGAAGGGTAAAAAAAATGTAAAAAATAAATAGGAAAGACAACTGTTTTTGAGAGTCAAAATCAGTGACCAAAGTGAACATATGTGAAGTGCAAAAATAAAAAAAATCCTAAATGCCACTACTTAATTTTTTTAATATTTGCTGCAGTTTCCAGGAGAAATTTGTTGAGGGAAATGTGAGTTCATGTGTCTGCTGGAAGGGCTTTCATACCATGCCCTGTATTTACAGTGTTTCTGTTGTGACATCAAGTGATTTACTTCTCCAAGCTTTTTATTTTTCCATCTGTCAGATAATCAAAATGACTCATAGCAGCTCAAAATTCTGCAGGGTATAATAAAGTATATTTGTTCTTCAAAGAGCTTTAAAAACAAATTTTATTACCATCACAGTTTAATGCTACATATAAGTCTGAACAACTTTATTGATAAAAGATATTCAACAAGCATAATAAATAGATGTCATATTTTATTATTTGAGTAAATATTCCCAGCTGTGATATTTATTTATAATTAAATATTATAATCTGTCATTATGTATATATCTGTAGTTACTGAAGCTATCTGATTAGTTCATTTGAAAGACTTGGTTATTAAGACAAATGATGCAATTTTTTTCTTTTGTATCAGGATCTTTGTTCAATATCTTCTATAATATATAGCTTGGTTAACAATTGCTTATAGTTTTACTTGTCAAACATATATTTGGCATTAGCCCAAATATCTGAGGTTACTCTGGTGATAGTAAAAAGTAAAACAGAACAAATTCTATGAATATGGAATAATATTTTATTTTATTATAACAATGTACAACTTTATCACTATGTAAAGAGAATAAAATAATTTTTTTATTATTGATTATTTTCACAAGTGGAGATCTCATTAGTTTGATACAATTTGTAGATACTTATTGTTTTACTCCTGCGTATTTCATTGTGACTATTTCCTGAAATATACATAGCCTGCACTATTGGCTTTATTAAAATTTTAATCTCATTATGAAAATGGCATTATATTACTTATAGTTAACTTTGTTTATCTAAGTTTTGCCCTTGTGTTTGAAACTTTCCTGAGTGTCAGGGTGTGTGTGTATATACCCTTACTACATGAATGAATGGAGCTCATAGCATCAAACCTTGAGGAGATAACATTCTGTCATTTGTCTTGGTAATCAACTTAAAATTTTTATGTTGTTCAATTAGCGGCAAGTTACTTTTAAGTAGGACATCTTATGTGAAACAATGAGATCACAATTATCCTGTAATCAAAGCCAAATTAGAAAACTTTTGGCATAATGGTCTCAAGTTATGATGCTATTTGTCCCTCATCAATGAAACAGCCTTCACCTCATTCACATTTAGGATAATAAAACCCAGAATCACATCACAGTCAAAATTAGGTTGAATACGTTTTGACAGACTTGCATGTCCTCAAGACCTAAAATACATGAAGATCTTCAATTCTTTTTTTTCTAATATAAAAATTATAATGTTCAAAATTACACTATGCCTTGCTTTTATTTTATAAAATTGACTTACTGATTTTAAAAGAGAGCACCATGTCTGATGAAATGTTTCAGTTGATGGAGTACTTGCTTCCATTCCTGGCAATATAAGTTTGTTTCCTGGACCCACATGATGGAAGGAGAGAATTGACTCCCAAGAGTTGTCCTCTGACCTCCACAGAGTTGCCATGGCACACGCACACATGTGCACTAGCACACACACACACACACATACACACACACAGGCACGTGTGTGTACACACACATACACACAATTATAAGTAGGATGTGTTGTTTGTCACAATACAGGTGTCTGTATTCTTTCTAGGCTTCTTGTACCTATCATGAGGCTTAAAAAAAAACCTGACAGTGAACAATCTTGTTGAGCTATGATGTTTTCTAAATTACAGGGATTAAATTCATTTCTTACTTAAAATGTTTCTACCTGTCCTGGATCAAATGGGAAATAACTAAATAATAAATTTAGTAATAGCTGTACTTATGTTTCATATTACTATATATTTTAGTTTTATGATGCTACTCATTTGAAAAACTTTGTTTTTTAATAAGCAACAACTTTTAAGTGTTTGAGGACCAAAGTATACTGAAATTCCACAAGACCAACTCAGTAGATTATAAATGAGACAAAATAGTTTTCTTACTGAAGAGCAAACATCAAAAACCAGCAGAATCCATGGCACACACAATGCATCTCTTACTACCATTATATGCTTGTTGGGAATATGAGACTCCTGATACACTTTGCTAGCTCTTTATTCTGATCAGCTTCCTTGTGGAGGAAGATTGTATGTTGCTGAAGGTACACTAGACAAAATACTGACCATAAATGCCATGTCAGATCTGTGCAGCCTTAGGAAATTTTTCCTCAGCCTGAAACTCTCACCTATTCAGATAGCCTTAGCCTTCTGTGATTACTCAATAGCCTTCTCTAAATCAAATTTTAGGTTTCTAAACCTTATTCTGTAATTTTTTAGGTCAGAGCTAACATGACTTCCACTGTCCTGCATTTATATTGTTTACTAAACCCGAATCCAGGTGAAACTTTGCCGAATACAATGGTGTTGTGAAAATGGTGCTTTAATGTTTAACTGTTTAACTAAACTGTTAAATGTGTAAGATATTATGCTTATAGAATGAATTATCTGTTGATGAGGAACTATGTGGAGGAGTAACCAATGCTGTCACAGGACAGAACCGCTGATAGCTGTTTCCACTTCTTTTTGTAAGAATGGATTCCTGAGAAAGTTACTTCAGAGTGAAAAGACAATTACATATTTACAGAAAAGGAATTATGAACAGAACACTCTATTTCCTTCTATATATAATTGCCATTATTTTCAGATAATTATTTCAAAAGTCAATGTTTGTGACACTACCCGAGAAGGTTTTTTCATTGATTTGTTTTATATTATAATTTATTATATTTGTCACTTCCCTTTCCCCTTTCCAAATTCTCTTGGATATTTCTCCCCACTCTTCTGAGGCTTCATGGCCTCTATTTAAAAAGCAGAACAATGTACTGGCAGATCTACCAATAATAAAGTCTTACTGTGTTGATTATTAGTGCTTTGTATTTCAAATGTATCAACTATTGAAAGGATGCTAATTGGTTTAGTGTATGAGCTCAGAAAACAAGATAAGATAGTGAAATTAATATTACAAACTAGCAGTGGTGGCACACGCCTTTAATCCCAGCACTCAGGAGACAGAGGCAGGTGAATCTCTCAGTTCAAGGTCAGCCTGGTCTACAGAGTGAGGTCCAGAATGGCCAGGACTACACAGAGAAACCCTGTGTCAAAAAACAAAAAACAAAAACAAAAAACAAAAAAAGAAAAAAGAAAAAAAGAAACAGTTCAGAGCCAAGTTTTACATAAATAAAAAGATTGGCATCCAAAAAAAGGGAAATTCCTGCTTCGCAGAATCGAAATCTCCTCAGGGAACATCTGTCCTCATTCAGACTATACCTTCTTGCCCCAATTCTCCCAAGGAGCTAACTACAATTACCATCAAAATACACAGGGGAAATTACGAATTTTATATCAAGTCTGGGCTTGTGGAGGCCATAGCACGCCTGTGTATTTAAGTTAATCTTCAAAAAGCAATGTTTCTCCCACCTGCATCAAAGAAGCTTCTCTTTGCAGGAGATAGACCAGTGCAGAAAACCATGACTGGTCAAAAGGCAGACAACAGCTGAGCAGAGGATTTCAGGCCCCAAGAGATATGCTGGGAACCCAAGGCTTGCGCTTAAGGCTGAGGGGGAGGGGGAGAAAAGATTGTGGGAACCAGAGAACAGAGAAATCCACTGGGAGATTGTATCTCCTAGAAATGACAAGGAAGCTTCACCCGGGATGTCTCAACAAGATGGTTGTGTAAATTAGGCCCAATCAAGGACGACACCGGAAGACATTCTAATACAGAAGAGGGAATCTCTTGGGAACCCACCCAGATAGTCAAAGAACTACAGGCAACCAAGAAATGCTGGGAGTGGGAGAAACCATCTTCCCAGGGATGAAGCCCCAACTTGGTCATCCAATGCCAAGTAGTCAGCCTTGAACCCTATACAGACAAGCAGTACTAAAGGACTCAGTCGGTTCTATTATCCATGGCATATACACATATATCTATGTATGTTTATGTATGTGCATGAGTCTGTGTCTATCCATAATAAATAAGAAAGGAGGTCATAAATTTTAGAGGAAACTAAAAAGTAGGATATATGGGTGAAGTTGAGGGAGGAAAAAGAAGTGGGAAATTACATAATTATCTTTTAATTTTTTTAAAAGAAGAAAGAAAACATTATGTTCCCAAAACATGTTTCATCTTTTCTTTGTATTTTAGACATTCCATGTCCTCTGAATGCACGGTCAGAACATTTGTAGTTACACAATTTACTGTTTACGTGGAACAGTGATGTACTTAGTATGTAATATGCTTAAGACATACAATTTACTGAAAAGAAGCAAATCTAATAAATACCATATTCCCCTATATCATACATTTAACTCTACTAATAATGACCATGTATAAGTTGTTATATACACACGCATCTATATTCTACAGTCTATGTATAATAGAACGTCCTATCTATGTTTTTATAGGTACACTTTACATTGCTTACACAAGAAAATGCCTAAGTGCACTTTCAGACCATGTTCTTGCTGCTAAGAAATGCGTGACAGTGGTAAAGTTGCTTCCCACAGTTCAGTTCACCGAAGAGAAAAACAGATGGATACTAACAGAATTTGGTATCATCTTTTGTCTTATATTCCAAAATTCAGCTGGTGTTACAGTAGGAAAATCAGCTAATTAAAGTCAGTTGATTATTTTAATGCCCAAATGATAGCACTGACAGTCTGTTACCAGCTGTCACTCTAGCATTTAGAGTTGACGGAATTATTGTATTTGGTGGAAGAGGATATGAGAAATATGTAATAATTGCTGTCAATTCCATGCAATTCAGTGCTGAGCTATGCACTCCAGTCTTTGAACTGAGTAATCAAGTGGTACAGAGACCTGGATTCATCCTTTTGCAGAAAATGCAGCCTCGGGTAAAGCATGGAAGTGGGCTAATGAGCTCCGCGGGAGCATGTAGCACCAGACACCTTGTAACTCTACCTCTGCCAATCAGTATGCCACTAACAATATCAACTGGCTATAATTGGTAAATTGTGTCCAAAGTTATTCCAGTTCATCTCAAAGAGACAGGCATTTTATTTTTCTTTTGCCACAAAACCCTGGATTGCTTGCAAGTTTTCTTTCTTTCTTTCTTCTTTTCTTCTCCTGTAAATAGATACAGAGCCTCACATGCTGACAGACATAGAGGATTCCTTCTAAGGGGGTTACTTTAAAGTTTTTATTTTTTTTCTCAATAAGTGTCTTAGCTCCTGAACCCTTTCACTCATCTGCAAAGAAACATTTTATTGTTCTCTGCCCTATCTGACTAGGGACATTGTTTTTAAGCCTATTGCCTATGTATAAGTTTTCTAAAACTTCAGGCATAATTCTATTTGAATATTACATTGAAAGTCATGGTCCATGAGCACAAATATCTAATTTATACAATAAGCTCGCAGGCAGTAGAATTTCAAGAAATGACTTGCAAGTTCTGTGTAGAAAGAGATTTAAGTAATTTAAACAGGAAAATCTGTAATATAAGCTTTACAGGGTTTCCAACTTTTAAATGTGTTATATATTTAAAACTAATTTAAATTGAGATATAAAAATTAAAATGCTTATTATGAAATTTGGAAGTATGAATTATATCCACAATGGCATTAAAAGAAGTCTCTTTTATAAAACAGACTTCTTTTATAGGCTAGAGAGATGGCTCAGTAGTTAAAAGCACTTAGTGCTCTTGCAGCTAATCTAAGGTCAGTTCCCAGCACACACATCAAGTGCCTCATAACTGCCTGTAATTCTAGTTGCAAGGTAATCCATGCCCACTGTCCTCCTAGGGCACTAGTGTGCAGGAGATGCATGTAAACTCGTGCAGGTGCATATGTACACATACATAAGCAAACATTTTCTTAAAGAGATGGGTTTTATTTTACTACAGAAACATATCTGTCTGTTTATGTAGTTTTTCAACTACCATCTAAAACACACATCACTCTTTTCAGAATGGGATCTGGAAGAGATGAGTTAGGAGGGCCAGGAGGGCTGGAGGGAGGGGAAATTGTGGTTGTGATGTAATGTATGAGAAAAGAATAAAAACATACCATAAAATAAAAATAAAACCATATCATCCTAGGAAAAAAGTGTCACAGATCCACAGATCATGATTTCTTTGTGTTGCAGAATGATCATCAATAAAAATGTTTCTATTATAGATTCTTAGACAAGAAAATGAAAGCATTAAATTTCTTTAAAAAAATAAACACAGCCTTCATATAGGTTAATGCAAAGTTAGAAAAAAGTAAAGAATATAGCACTCACTGTTTGTCTGGAATGTTAAAGCAAATGAAGCAAGTATTCAATTCTGCTGTCTATTCTGGTCTTTAACCTTGTCACCTTGACTGGATCTAAAATCAAATAAAATGTAAGTTGTACACTACTGTGAATGAAGTGTAAGCTGTGCACTATTATGAATAAAGTGTGATCTGTGTGCACTACTATGAGTAAAGTGTAAGCTGTGCACTATCACGAATAAAGTGTAAGCTATGCACAACTGTGAATAAAGTGTAAGTTGTGAACTACTGTGTAAAAAGTGTAAACTGTGAACTATAATGTATAAAGTATAAGCTGTGTGCACTACTGTGAATAAAAGTGTAAGCTGTGAACTACTATGAATAAAGTGTAAACTGTGAACTATTATGAATAAAGTGTAAGCTATGCACTACTGTGAGTAGAGTGTAAGCTGTGTGTAGTACTGTGAATAAAGTGTAAGCTCTGTGCACTATTGTGAGTAGAGTGTAAGCTGTGCACTACTGTGAGGAATCTTCTTGACCAGATTATGTGAAATAAGAAGACACATCCTAAATGAAGCTAACACCCAGCTTTGGCTTTCCCATGTAGACTGAAGACCAGTGCTCTCTAGGAACTCCAGCACCAGAATGTGACTGCAGAACCAGTCAGCCTTGTGGATGGAGCAGCTTCTGGGCTCAGCTCTCTGGTGTGAGACAGTCAGCTATGGGATGGTCCTTCTGTATGCTGTGAATGTGCATTGCTATCACCGATTGATAATAAAGCTGTTTTGTCGTATGGCAAGGCAGGATAAGGTTAGGCAGAAAAACCAAACTAAGGAGGGGAGGGAAAAGGAAAGAGTTGAGAGATGCCCATAAAACAAGAAGCCAGAGAACTGGCAAGCCACTGGCCATGTGGCGATACATAGATTAATGGATATGGGTTAATTTAAATGTAAGAGCTAGCTAGTAATAAGCCTGAGGCATCGGCCAAGCCTTTTATAATTAATATAAGTCTCTGAGTGATTATTTGGAAGTGACTGCAGAACAGGGTAGGACAGAGGAAAGCTTCCAATTACAATAGTCATTGTGAACTACCCAAAAACACCTGTTGTAAGTCAATCTAATAAATCCCCTTTAATATATATTCACTCTACCTGCTCTATTCCTCTAGGAAACCTTGACTAGTACACTGTCTTAGTTATATTTCTATTGCTATATGGCACTATGATCAAGGCAACTTATAAAATAATGTGTTAAATTTGGGCTTACAGTTTTAGGTGGTTAGACTCCATGTTGGCAGAGTCAAGTAATGTGGTGGGAACAGCTTAAAGCTTACATTTTGCTCTACAACCACAAGGCGAGTGAGGGGGGATGGGGGGACTGGGAAGTCTTTCAAAACCTCAAAACTCACCCTCATTGACACATCTCCTCCAACAAGGTCACACCTTCTAAGCCTTCCCAAATAGTTCCACTAACTGGGAATCAAGTATTGGAACATATTAACCTATGGCATCATTCTCATTCAAACCACTACCAAGAACTATCTTATTTCATAAGAGTATCACTGAGAGCCATGTGTAGAGAGAATAATGTATGAGGTTGTCAATGGAATAAATAATTCTTCCCTAAATAGCCATTGATAGGAAAATGGAATGATCATAACTGTTTTTCAGTGGAATTTTAGTTTTTGTAATTGATTTGAATCAGTACTTCCACTTTCTACGCTTTCTACAAAATATTTTTTAAATTTAAGCTTTTTGAGAGTTTCATTCATGTGTACTGTATTTAAGTCAAGGAAGCTTAGTGATGTCCAGAGTTGACTACACCAGATGCCCATTAGAAAGTAGCTATCAGTAATTCCAAAAGAAAATGTCTTAGAAATAAATTAAAACTTACAAATTACCACTTTACATGTCAACATTTTGCCACAATATTTAATCTGGCTCATTAGAGATAAATTAATTTCATAAATAAATGGCTTTACATCAAATGTTTTAGTAATCATCTGTCATTTTCATTGACATACTAAATACAGTTCTTCCACAATTGTAAAAAAAATGGGAAAATGTACAAATATTTAATAAATTTTATGTTTTCTACCTCCTTCCATCTTTAACTAAATATACCTGTCACTTCATAAAAAGTACACACACACACATATATAATATATATATTATATATATGTATGTATGCTGACCCAAAAGCCTAATAAAACACACAATAAGAAATATGGTTTTACCAATCTTACCTAGGTAAGCACAGCTCAACAATAAACCAAGAATTCCAGATAACATATATATATGTATATGTATATATGTATATATATATGATATTTTAACATAATTTTGAAGTCACAATGTATATAAAACTGTATAGTCCATTGTATACTCTGGACAATGGTGAGACTCTCTTTTTTACACTGAGAAGCCTGATGTGGGTAGAACATATCAATTGTAAAGCATGCTCTGCCTTACAGCTGTATCATAGCCTTAAGGCCCCATCATAGCCTTATGGCCGCACCATAGCTTTATAGCTCCACTGTGGCCTTATGGCTGCATCATAGCCTTAGGACCCCACCATAGCAAAACATGAAGTTTGGCTCTTCTCTTCTACAGCGATCCTTTGGCAAGAAAGACAAATCTTCCAACAAAAGATAAAAAGACCCAAATTTTCTCTATCACATATATAAATATCCATACAGAGTAAAATAAATTAAAGGGACAGGTGATTCAAAAGTTGCTTTATCAATGAAATGTCATTTATAATGTGAGAGGATGATTCATAAAAGTTAGAAAGCAGGGTTTTGTTGCTAGAGTTTTTCTCTCCAGGTCTCGCCAAACCCCGGCAGTCCCGTAGCCTACTTATAAAATAAACACACAGATGCTTATATTATTTAAACTGCTCAGTCATTAGCTCAGGCCTACCATTGTCTAGCTCTTACTCTTATACTCAGCCCATTTCTGTTAATCTATATGTCGCCACGTGTTCCGTGGCTTTACCTGCTTCCTCTACATGATGCTTCCTGGATGGTAGGCTGGCGTCTCCTCCTCTCCGCCTTCCTGTTCTCTCAATTTTCCTCTCTGCTAGTCCCGCCTATACTTCCTGCCTGGCTACTGGCCAATCAGTGTTTTATGTATCAATCAATCATCCACAGCAGGGTTTGCTAAGCAAAACTTGACTTTTAAAACGTATGTAAATTATTATATGTAAACGTTAAAAATACTGTGATTTAAATAACAAATATCCCACAGTATCAGCTAAAATAACACAATATTTTCTATGTTTGTCGTGAATCTGTTTTCAAGGTCCGTAAATGACTGAGCAGCATAAGTGTGTGTATTATAATATACACTCATATGTTGCTACATACCATTCAATTTCTCAAGTTTTTTGCTTCAGGTAACTCATAGGGATAAACTGTAAATTTAATGGTCATGTGCAGCCATTGCCTCCTCTACCCAGAAGTTAAGTGTCTGGATTTCAAAAATAGCACATGGAAAAAGCAGGCCTATCCCATCTTCTTTTGTATCACTAGCTTGGAGAAACTTTTGCAGAAATGTTCATTTCCTGAAGTACTTGAGCTGCAGGATGGCGTGTGCAATCAAGGAACCAAACACAAAGCAAGCAAATTAAGCACTCTTAGTCCCAACTGTGATCTTAATTTTTAACGTAATTTCACCTGCATTACATCTATCTTTATGTAATTTAGTTTTTCCGTTTTTAAAAGGTCATATTAATTTTGCCAATTGCCACTTACAAAGATTGTTTTTCATTTTAAGCCAATGGTAGGTACTGTACAATAGCTCTTGAGAGCTCAGTATAAAACTTAATAAATACTATCATTACCAATAAGAGTTTTTTGTTTTATGTAGGTGTTTGAATACAGATTTTAATTATATTTAATATCATTATTATGTTATTATACTTTTTTTGAAAGTCTGTGACCATGTTATTTTAAACTAAGGATTTTAAGTTGTAAGAGCATTGAATGTTATGTTATATTTTTGTTACATATCAGCTTTGTATGAGGCTATAATTCATAATTATGCACATCAGAAAGCCAACATTGATATATATGTATAGCCATGTATGTGTATGCCATTCCCTTCACATTCTAGTGGTTTGTTATTTTTAAAACATTTTGAATATCAGAACCTATGACATTTACCATTTTTATACATCATTGTTTACCATTTGTTAAGTCCCATATAATTCTGAGTAGCTATATGCTGGGGTTTTTAGCCACACCTTTAAAATGAGGAAACTGAATTTCAGATCAAACATGGTACTTGCTGATCCAAGCCTTATTGAGTGATTCTTGCTTTGTGATCTTTCTACAGACTCAAACTCCTCAGAAAAGATAAACAAAAAGAGAGTGTGGATTCAAGTAACATTTTATGTATTATCAAATTAAGAGTTAGAAAATCCCCAAACCTTTTCCTACATTGTTAGGAAAAAGGAAAGTCACTACATTTATACAAAGCATCGAAGCTTGAAAACAATTGTATACAGTGACTCTCTCTTTCCCTCTTCCTTGTGACATGGTGCTATGTAGCCCAGGATGTACTCACTATGTATCTGAGGATAACTCTGACCACCAGAGCCTCCTGCCTCTACTTTCCACATACTGGGATTGTTCCACTACATCCAGGTTATGATGTACTAAGGCTACAACCCAGGGAAACACATTGCTAGACAAGGACTGCTGTAACTGAGCTACACTTCCCAGCCCTTGTCCTTGACTACAGTCAATGAGAGGATGTTTCTAAGACACATGGCTGATTTCCCTCTAGTTAGACATCTACTGTTTGTTACCTGAGTGTATCCATTCTACTTTAGAAAAGGCAACAATTAATTAATTATTCAAATTTTCTAAGTAAAATTAGACATCTCATTAAGAATATACAAAACAAGGAAGTGTAGTCCTAAACACATGGGATTGTTAGTCTCAATTTACTGGACAAAGAAAGCAATCATTGTGCCTCAGTTCTTTAAAATTTCTGTGTGTGCAAATATGTCTTCTACGTGTTTCTTGAGCTCTTTATTTGGCTCTATTTTTCTGTTTCCTTGTGTGTTTTGTCCTATTCTGTTTTTTTATTTTATCTAATGTTATATTATTATTATTATTATTATTATTATTATTATTTTATATAACTGTATCTTAATGAGAAAGAGAGAAAGACAATATGGGCAGGTAAGGAAGTGGGAAGGACCTGAGAAGTGTTGGGGGAAGAGAAACCATAATCAGAATATAGTGTATTTTTAAAAAATTCTAATTTTGCTGGGCAGTGGTGGTGCATGCCTTTAATCCCAGCACTCAGGAGGCAGAGGCAGGCAGATCTCTGTGAGTTAGAGGCCAGCCTGGGCTACAGAGAGAGTTCCAGGAAAGGTGCAAAGCTACAGAGAAACCCTGTCTCGAAAAACCAAAAAAAGAAAAAATTCTAATTTCAATTAAGAAAATGAATTTTTTAAAAAAGAATGAAATGAAAAGTGGAGATTATCTATTCAAAACAGAGCCACCAAACATCTTCTTGTGAGGTAAATGATACAGTACTTAGTAGGTGCTAAAAATGTCATGACTCAATTAACAGCTACCATGAAAGACCCTTCTAAAGAAAGAGATAAGCTGTCATCACAGAGCCTTCACCCAGTAACAGATGGAAGCAGATGCAGAGACCCACAGCCAAGCACCAGGCTGAGCTCCAGGAGTCCAGTCAAAGAGAAGGAAGAGTGATTATAAAAGCAAGGGAGGTCAAGATAATGATGGGGAAATGTATAGAGACAACTGAACCAAGCTCGTAGGAACTCACAAACTAGACTGACAGCTGTGGAACCTGCATGGGAATGGACTAGGCCCTCTGCATATGGGAGAGAGTTGTGTAGCTTGGTCTGTTTGAGGGGCCCCTAGCAGTGGGATCAGGATCTATCCCTGTTGCATGATCTGGCCTCTGGAGCTCATTACCTATGGTGGGATACCTTGCTCAGGGGGAGGGGATTGGTCCTGCCTCAGCTGAATGTACCAGGCTTTGCTGCCTCCCCCTGGGAGGCCATACCCTTTTGGAGGAGGAGATGGGGGTAGGTTGTAGGCAAAGGCTGGGGGTGGGATGTGAGGGGAATCTGTGGTTGGTAAAATGAATAAAAGAAATTCTTATAACATAAAAAATAGAAGAAAATAAAAAAAGAAAGAAAGAAAGAGATAATAGGGACTTTACATTATATACTTGTCAAGGTCATAAATTCCAAACCATCTGTGTCTAAGGTTAAATGAGAGAGAGAGATTCACTATGAAGATGAATCATTTTTCTCACTTATTTATTAATATGAAAAAGTAGGAAAGCATGCTAATAAATGCTCTGAATGGAGATCATTGGCAAGCTTCCATGATCAGCCTCTAAGATCATGTCTGTGTTTGTCAAAAGCCTCATTTAATTATAGACTGTTAAGAAGAACTACAGTTTCTCTGTCTATTGGCTAGAAGCCTTCCTCAGCTCCTTGGCTTATGGGTCAAAGGATGCTCAGAGACTGCCCAAGATGAAAACCACTGTGTTTTTACAACCTAAACCTTCAAGTGGATTCCATCACCTCCATGCAAAGGTACTGGTACTAGACCAACATCTACACAGGGAGACCCTGGGCTACAAAAGCACATGGATTCTATGACTCAGGGATAACTGTGTACTCTCTAGGAAGCTGTCTGTGTACCTCAAAAAAATATTGAGACCACTAAACTGAGAAGGATCTTTTCTTAAAAAGCAAAATTGTCATTTATTAAGAAAAGGATGCCATAAAATTTTTGGAGGGGATGGGTATTTGGTTTATTTGTTTGTTTGTTTTGTTTTGTTCATTTTTTGTCTGCTTGTTTGTTTTGTTTTTGTTTGATTGGTTTTGGTTTTGGTCTTTCGAGACATGCTTTCTTTGTGTAGCCCTGGCTGTCCAGGAACTTACTTGGTAGCCCAGGCATAAAAGTTTTTGTTGTTGTTGTTACTATTTATGGACATCATGAAGGAGAGGGAAGCATGTAAACAAAGGACAATCATGTCTGACCTAGAATGGGCTTCTCAACATAGAGTTGCCAAAAAAAATTGTCCTTTCTATTTGTGAACCAAGTATGTATTCTGAGATTACATGTGACATCCTTATCAGAGAGCATCTCATTTATTGGTACCCAATAAACTATTATTTCTTTCATTTATGAGTAATATGACATTAAATAAGAAATCCAAGTTCTTAAAGTAAGCTCTGCTTTCATGAGCCTTCTTTATTTTGTTTTTATAAAACAAAAATGATGAAAAAATGATTGAATTTATAGACAACACCCATTCTACAAGTCAAAATTAGTATGCTCTTATTCTGATTGTTATTATTTTCAATTCACAGTTTAATTTACCTGCAGCTTGTTGTATAGATTTGTTGTAAATCATGTCTGTCTCTGAGGGCATTGATTAAACTGTTAAAAATGATATTGAAATGAGTCTCATCAGACACAAAAATGTTGAAAAACATTGTAGGCTTCTCATCTTACCTAACTTGCCTGCGATCAAGTAATGAAGCATGTGAGCGTGATATCAAGCCATGTCCAAGTTATTATCAGTGCTTGCTTTTTCTATAAAGCATTACTATAATGAGCATCTAATATGCTGGTAAATCATCTTGTGAACTTCTCTGCATGCTACTCTGGAGGTTGTTCATCAAATCACCCTCATTATATGTCCTTCACTGATGAACTGGCAAAATATGTTTTATTCATTTTTGGCAAAGAAGTAGTGGTGATCTTTTGGTCACACTTCTGTTGAAATAACCTGTTTCTTCCTGCTGCCCATCCCACACTAATCTTTCAAAGAGAAATGAATGAACTCAAACAAACAAGAGCAGTATCAACAGCCACAGAAAACCAGAATTCGGCTGTCGTTCACTACTCTCATGTTCTTTTCTATGGAACCCACTGGGATCTCTAAGACAAGGTAGGAGAAAATCAAAGCAGGAGAGGAAACACAACAGTGAGGCAGGCCAAGAAGGCAGGGGTCAGCACTTTAGATCAGTCTTAACTAATCATGAAAATTATCTGGGGAGTTTTTAAAAATCCCAGCATTCATGCATACTTTCAACCTTCCTGGGTGGTAGTACTGTGCATCTAAGTTCAATACCCCAATATTTCAAGTTGTAGAGAAGACAGACATGATCCTACGCCAACTGGGCAGGATGCTCACAGGTGATGTTGCAAGATATCTGAAGGAGAAAAGACAGATGTGAATCCTGAGAGGAATCTGACTTTGGGAAATATCACTGAATGTGAATTCAGTAAGTTGTCCAGGGCATCAGCATGGGATGATAGCCTGGGCCATATGCAAACCATGACAACTATTGTTGCAGAACATTCCTTTATACTGTGTGAAAATGTGCCACTGTGATTGATTTAATAAAAGGCTGAATGGCTAATAGCTAGGCAGAAAGAGGTTGGGTAGGACTTCTGGGGACAGAAAAGGTCTCAGGGAAGAAAAAAAGTAGAGTCAATTGCAGCGGGTAGCTGTTCCAACTTTGACCTGGAAGTACTACCCCCATTGAGGCTTCTGATAACTGCCACACCTACCTATGGCCTGCCCCTGAGGCGGGGCAAGACAGGAGCCCTTAAGACCCAAGATCTGGATGTGCCAGCTCTCTTGGTTCTGGTAATCCTGGATGTTGGATGATAGACCGAGCAGAGTTCTCCAGAGAACACCACTGGACTACACCTCACCTCTCCTGTAACCTATCCCTTTACTTATAAGTTACCCTAAAATAAACCTCCCTTTTAACTATGTTGAGTTACTTTCATACTTCCACCAATACCTGGTGCTCACATGAGGAAAACTCCAAAGGCCTCGGTGGCTTCCACCTTCAGCCTCCTCTGTGGCTGCTGTGGCACGCTTTAAACACTTACCACACTCCCTGTCTCTTCTTCCCTGTTTCTTTTAAAATTCCTGCCCCTCCTAGGACCAAATGCTTAACCATTCAGCCCTTAACCTCCTGGTACTGTTTCTTCCCTTCCTTTGCTTCCTCCTTCCCTGCTGGAGGGCACAGGCACGCACCTGCCGAGTTCTGCATAACCAGGGACCACCTCCAGGTTCCATTCCCTGAGAAAGGGAGTCACTGAGTCTAGTCTCAGTTTCCCAGGCAAGCTTAGCCCCAAGACTGGCGAAAAACCACTGTGAGGTGCCCCCTCCCACCGCATGCCAGAGCCCAAGTCTCACCTGGCTAAAATAGATGCTGCACTGTCCCCTGGCCAGCTCCCTCAGGGTGCTGTTTCAGTGGCTGCAAAGGTGCTGAGAGGGGCTTGGAGTCATGGCTGCCAGACGACCTCCTTGCCACCTGCAGAGGCACTGAAAGGGGCTTGGAGTTACATGAAACTCTCCATACCCTGAAGCTCCAGGGAGTCACAGGAAGAACTGCCTATGCTGCTTCCTGCCTCATGCTCACTCTGCTCCCACCTTCAGCTGCCACCAGCCAAGGCCTTCAGAGGAACCTGCTTTAGAGAAACACCAGCGACACCCGCTGGCCGAAAAACTACACCCAAAAACCCATTGAAAGGACGGTAAGACAAGCAAGCCAGTGTTTTATTTCAGGTAAGTGTACTTGATAATTTTACACCTTGAAACTGACTAACAAATTTTGAGTAATTCTGATAATATGACTGAAAAAATTACTTCACAAGAATTTAAAAACTTTTTTGCCTGTATGTTGAATAACATTTTCCTGGAAATATACAACCTTCCTAAGGTGTATCTGGACTGTACCATTTTGGTATTTATCATAATAATTCACACAGTATTCAAATACTGGTTTAATAATAATAACAAATATGAATCGTTATTGGGACTGATACAGGCTTTAAAAGATAGCAATGAGGGCTCACATAAAAAGATTCTTTCTCTGGAATCTGCTAACCAGGATTTACAAGATAGTACTAAAGATTTACAAAACAGGCTTCTTAGTTTGAAATCTGCTAACTTAATTCAAGAACTTCAGTCCATTAATAACAGATGTATAGCCAAGATTGATTTTATTTTTGTGTGAGTCCTTGAGAAATCTGGAATCCCTTGCAAGAGAGGAGGTGCACTCCCTAGAACAGACCCATTTGCAAGCCCTGGAAGAAACTCTCAGTAAACATGACAATGGACCTAATAAGCAGAAGGGCAAGACCATAGAGGCTGTAACACCTCCAAATGGCTCTCATACAGTGGCTTATCCTGTTATCATCCATGAGAGGACAGCAGATGATACACACCCTGAGCCATATATGACATATACATTACAACTGATTTCTATGAGGGACTTTAAAAATATGAAGGAAGTGATAGTTACATATAGAATACACTGGACATATGTAAGACAGATGTTAAATTCATGGTCTACCTCATATAGAATCATTCCAGATGACTGGAATAAGTTAATTTCAGTTGTTCTAGACTATAGCCAGCAGTTACAATGGAAAAGCTGGTTGAGAGAAGAGGCAAGAAATTTAGAGCAACAAGATAAACTAAGAGACTTTGGGATCTCCCAAGATCAAATACTTGGTGAGGGACGTTTCACTGACAGGCATGTACAAGCCACTTACGATGGCTTGTACATGCCATGCTGTACAGCAGCTCTAAATACTTGGGGGAAAATTCCAGAACCAGGAAAACCAACTGAGATATACACAAAGATATTGCAGGGACTACAAGAACTTTTCACTGATTTTTTACAAAGGCTGGCCAGAGCTATAACAAAAGCTGTGTCAGATAAAGAATTAAGAAAAGTATTAACTGAGTCCTTGGTGTTTGACAATGCTAATACAGAATGCAAAAGAATACTTATACCAGTAAAGATCAGATCAGCTCCTTTGGAAGAATAGATTCAGTATAATAATGGTGTTGAGTCTCTTAACAATAGTAATGAGGCTTGGATAGGAGAGGCAAATCTCAGAGGTAAAAGAAGGCCCCATGGTACCAAATGTTTTAAATGTGGTGCACCAGGTCATATAAGTAAAAACTGTACATGGGGTGCTCCTAGAAGTAATATTCCTTCTAGAAATAATGCAAACAGGAGACCCCAAACTTCTGGATTGTGTAGAAGATGTGGCAAAGGTCAGCACTGGACCAATGAGTGCAGATCAATAATAGATATACGAGGCAACCCTTTACTGGTGGGAAACACCTCAGGGGGCCTCTTGCAGGCCCCCAAATAAAACATGGTCCAAACATTTCCAGCCACTGTGGAGGAAAATCATCTCCAGGACAATTAAATAAACCAACGCCTAATGTAAAGACCAATACTGCAATGGATGATAGAACAACTTTGATAGATGAATCAAAAATTCCAAAGAACACAATAAAATGAATGTTTTGGCAGACTTCCATAAATTAACAAAAAAAAAAAAAAAAAAAAGCAACAAAGCTTAGAACTCAAATTAGTGGCCTGTTCTGAAGGGCCTGCAGACATGGGTGTGGATATGACTATAATTACACCTAAATCATGGCATCTAGATTGGCCTCTTCAAGAGGTAGATGTTCAATTTCTAGGGATTAGACTCCACCTCAGATAAAATAGACTTCCAGATAGGTTGAATGCATAGGGCCAGAAGGACAGAGAGGAAGACTGAAACTATATGTAGCAAATGTAGCAGTGAATCTTTGGGGTCAAGATCTGTTACAACAGTGGAATACCCAGATTAAAATTCCTACACTCTCAGAAAAGAAATACAGACCAATGCATGTTTCTAGGAATAATATCATAATATGCTATAAAAAAAAAAAACAGTCAACAACCATTCAGGCTGTACATAAATAGAGCAAAACTGCTATTGAACTCTCAGAAGTACCAACAGCCTTACCTTTAAAATGGCTAACTAAAAAACCTGTCTGGGTTGGACAATGGCCTTTAACAAAAGAAAAGCTACATGCTTTAGAACAGCTGGTTCAAGAGCAGTTAAAAGCTCAACACATTGAAGAATCTACCAGCCCTTGGAAATCTCCTGTATTTGTTATTTTAAAAAAAAGTCTAGTAATTGGAGAATGCTGACAGATCTGAAAGCTATTAATAAAGTAATTCAGCCAATGGGCTCCATACAGACTGGGATGCCCTTGCCCTCGCTGCTCCCCAAAGAATCACCTACAATAGTTATTGACTTAAAAGACTGTTTCTTTACCATACCCTTACAAGAAAATGATAGAGAAAAATTTGCCTACACAGTACCTAGTTATAACAATTCCCAGTCATTCAAGAGATATCAATGGAAGGTCCTTCCACAGGTAATGTTAAAAAACCCTACCCTGTGCTAATACTTTGTGCAAAAACCATTGGAGATAATTCATGTGACGTTTCCACAGTCCATAATTTATGATTATATGGATGATATCCTATTAGCTGATCCAAAGTTAGGCACATTAGAAAGCATATTTGAAGAAGTAAAACAAGTTTTGGCTCACTGGAGACTGCAAATTGCTCCTGAAAAAATACAAAGAGGAGATTCTATTAATTCCTTAGGATATAAGATAGAGCTACAAAAAATTAGACCCCAAATGGTACAACTAAGGCGAGATCAATTGCAGACTCTTAATGATTTTCAAAAATTGTTAGGAAGCATTTCCAACTTGCTGGGTATCATAGAAATACCCAAAGATGGACTACAAAATTTGACTAATAATCTAAAAGGGGACAGAGAATTAAATAGTCCAAGAGAATTATCAGCCAAAGCTGAGAAGGAATTAGCTCTAGTAGAAAAGACAATTCGAGAAGCACATGTGGATTGTGTGGATCCAGAACTTAAATGCATTCTGGTCATACTCCCCTCCAGACATTCCCCCACAGGTATTTTGATGCAGAGGGAAGATATTATATTGGAATGGATATTTCTACCACATAAACCAAATAAGAAGTTAAAGACTAATATAAAAAAGATCTCTGATTTGATTCAAAAAAGTAAATTAAGACTTTGCCAGTTGACAGGAATGGACCCAGCAGAAATTGTAGTACCTTTAATTAATGAGGAAATTTCCTCACTATGGAAAGATAATGAATACTGGCAGAGAGCCTGCAGTAACTTTTTGGGAGAGATTAACAACCATTTTCCCAAAAGCAAGAGAATAGAATTCATAAAGATGACTAAATGTGTCCTTCCTTCCTCACGTTATACAACAAAAGCCAGTTTCTGGAGTCCTCACATTCTATACTGATGCAAATAAATCAGGGAAAGCAGGATACAAATCAAGAGACTTAAGTAAAGTGGTTCAAAGTCCATACACCTTTGTACAAAAGGCAGAACTGTATGCCATTCTTATGGTACTGATGGACTTCACAGAACCCCTCAATATAGTCAGTGACTCTCAATATGCAGAGAGAGTTGTTTTACATATTGAAACTGCTGAATTTATTCCTGATAATACAGAATTAACTTCATTATTCATACAATTGCAGGAAATCATCAGAAATAGGGAACATCCTATATATATAACACATATGAGATCCCATATGGGGCTGCCAGGACCTCTAGCACAAGGTAATGATGAGATTGATCAGTTGCTAATAGTGAACATGCTAGAAGCCTCAGAATTTCATAAGAAACACCATGTAAATAGCAAAGGTTTGAAGAAGGATTTCTCCATCACTTGGCAGCAAGCCAAGGATATTGTAAAAAAAAAAAATGTCCTATCCTATTTGTTCCTTCTATAACCAAACTCTATTACCTGCAGGGAGCAATCCAAAAGGTATACATAGAAATGAAATTTGGCAGATGGGTGTGTTTCATTTCACAGAATTTGGAAGATTAAAGTATGTACATCATACCATTGACACCTATTCAGGATTTCAATGGGCAACTCCTATGAGTTCTGAAAAGGGTGATTCTGTGATTACACACCTATTAGAAGTTATGGCCATCATGGGAATACCTGTACAAATTAAGACAATGCCCCAGCATATGTCTCCAATTAAATGAGACAGTTTTTTGCTTATTACAATATAAAGCATGTTACAGGTATACCACACAAACCCACAGGTCAAGCAGTCATTAAAAGATCCAATTGAACTTTAAAGGATATGCTAAATAAACAGCAACAGGTAACAATGACTCCTAGAAATAGATTGCATAATGCTTTATTAACCTTGAATTTTCTCAATGCTGATGAGAAAGGAACAACAGCTGTGGAAAGACATTGGTCAACAGACAAAACTCCTGAGCTAAATCAACTGGTTTATTTCAAAGATGTGTTGACCTCAGAATGGAAACCAGGATACGTCCTACATGGGGGAAGGGGTTTTGCTTTTGTTTCTGCAGGAGAAGAAAAGCTATGGATACCAAAAAAAATTAATAAAAATTCTATTTAAACAGGAGAAATCCCTTGATGAGGAGAAGTAAAAGCTCATCCAACAATGTGACATCTCTACAAGTCATAAGAGAAATTTAACAAACAAAGGTTAGGATAGGGTTCTGTTTTTGTCTTTCCAGGATAATGGAAATACCCATCTTCCAAAAATCATAAGGCCTTGGATATCTGTATGTCTACATCAGAAAGAAAGAATCTGTTGGTACCAATCTACAAAGGTAAAATCTCACTGCCTAACATCTATATCTCTTTTGATCTAGAAAAGTTGTGGTTCTGATCTAATTATATACCAAGCTAGCTTTGGAGTTGTAGCACTCATCATCATACTACACTTCTAGCCAGAATCTCAGACAATCTTACCCATTACTCTGAGACTGGCTGCAGAATCTACAGTAAGTCCAGCTGACACTTAACTATCTTAACTACCATAGGTGGTACTGAGAGCATGTTGGAGGTGTCTTTCATGAGTATGTATGTCATACCCAGGTCCTGATGCTTATTCTGCAGGGGGATAATTGGAGACACAGGCTCACCAGTCTATGCACTGGAAACTGATGCATTTGTGTATATTTGAATTGGTTTTGAACAAAAATTTGTTCAAATTGTCATATAATTCATATAATGTATTTCAATCATATTCATCTTCATGCCCAAATCCTCCAAGAGTGACCTCCCTTGCCTATCCACCCAACTTGGGATCCTCTTTTTTCTTTCTTTCTTTCTTTTTTTTTTTATCCCAATGAGGTCAGTTTATGTTGCCCACATAATCTTAGGGATAGGACTATCCCCTGAGCATAGCTGAACAGAGGCCACACCCTTAGTGAAAACTGACTATCCTTTTCACAGCAGCTGTCAATTAACAGTGACTCCTCAGGTAGGGGTAGGACTTCAGCTCATCTCCCTCTCAGCTTTGGAATTCCACTTGGCTTGCGCGGGCTTGTGCAGTCTGTCACAAACTCTATGAGTGCATGTGTACAACTGCCCTGTTATGCCCAGATCATAGTGTTCTGTTATAGTCATCCTCACCTGTAATTCTTCAATCTTTCTTTCCCCTCTTCTGCAATGATCCCTGAACCTTGAGAGGAGGAAGTACGATAAAGATGCCCCATTTGGGGCTAAGTAATCTGCAATTCTTTCTTGTCTGCACTTTAACCAGTCATTCATCTCTGTGTTAACTGTCATCTACTGGGGACAAAATGACTTCTCAGATGAACGTTGTGAGATGTATTAATCTATGGACATGATGTGAAGTCATTCAGATTCAGTTTAATACTGTGGCCATTTAGTAGAATAATATCAGCAGGTTCTTTTCTAGAGACTAGGACACATAACTTCATAGGTTCTTGGCTCCAATAATGGTGTCAGTTATGGACTTTTCAAAATCCATTTAAAATATAAGCCATTAATTGTTGTAGTAGTATCAGTATCTCAAAAAATAGCAGTTTATTCATTG
>CABHPP010127109.1:0-40279 GCA_902168425.1 Peromyscus attwateri
CATCACTTTGCAGGAAGAGATGAGACAGCTTCCTAATTCAATCTGCAGCCTGCTTTTTCAAAGGATGGAGAAAGCCCAGATTGTCTGCCATCCACTGAGCTGTCTGTCCCTTATCCATTCATTATTCTAATCTGTTCCTTAAAGATAAATTCTGAATTGAAAGAGACCAGCTCTTCAAAATCAATACCTTGGGGGCTGCCCACCAGCAGGAGGCCATTGTGAGATAATCACTCAGAATGGCCAAGCAGATTTCTCTGGAAACGTTTAGGGTTTCACCTTCCTGTGTTCCAATTTTCTTACGTAATTTTTGTTTTTAATTTATGCTCAGTCACCTGTTTAACTGTGCTTGTTTCACAACTTTAGAGCTTTTGTTAAATCAACAGCTCCTTTCAAGCTACTGTTAAGAATACCTTTTTTCCTTTCTTCAGCTAAAATATGATCATTTAAAGCAATTTCCTTTGCTTCTGGACTGACTGCAGAACACAGCATTGTTGCTCACAGGAGATTACTGGCCTGTGCTAACAGGACCACTAGGGCATCTTCTTAATCCAGAAGAAGCAGTAGGCTGGCTCATTCCTAATGGTTCCTCTGGGTATCTGTGAATCATTATTTTACTCAGTCCCAGTTCAAGAGGCAAAATCTCTCTTATTCTTAGCTGAAGGGAGCTGATATTAATGCAAAGAAAGACCAAGTCAAGGGTTAACTTGATGCTCAGAGCATGAGCCATTTGACCTTAACTCCAATCATTGACCAGACTTCCCTTCATGCCATTTCTAAGCTAAAATCAAAGCTTACAATTTGTACTGTTGTTAGACAAGGACTGAAATGTTGAAAAATATACTCAAGCTACTGAGGAATGTGACCAAGTGATATTTTATTTTGTCTAGTATTAATAATTGAGATACCTTTGGATGAAACTTTTATTAATATCACAGAATAACAAGGTAAGGTACACTAGATAAGTATAAAATAAAATGAAAGTGGAAGTTTTCTTATATTGACAATTTCCATCTCTTTTGGATTGTTTTTGTTATGAATGTTTGCATTTTAATGCTTTGATTTTATTCACTGTAAGATGTGTGGATTTTATGCATTTAGAAAAAATTCTGGAGATGGTTAATAGGTGAAAATATGCTGGCAATATTAAAGCTAATTGCCCAAAGATTTACAAGTGGAGACACATTTAAAGGCACAATCATTATGGTAATTGCTGCAATGAATACTGTGAACTTTTCAGTATATTGTTATGCAATGCCCTAGGGAGGTGTCATTTCTAACACATTATTTTTGATATGGCATCCCTTAGACGTTTGCTAATGAATGCCAAATTTACTATTAAGTAATGTTTCTGTGGTTATCTCTCATTCATTAAGTTAGCAATCACCAATGAAAAATTATCATTCCAACATCAGAGATCTAAAATGACAATCTAGTTAAATTATGGACAATTTATTGAAACATCAGTAGGTCTAAAAAGACTGAAAAGCATTTGAAGGAGAAAAGATAAGCATGATGCTTTAATATTTTGAAAAATACAGTTAGTTTATAAATAGAAATGAAGGAGCCTAAGTACTTTTTTATTTGGTATAGTATTTCTTTAATCTTAATTGTATACTGTGAAATATGAATTGTAGTAAATATATACACTGGATCCTAAATTATATATATATATATATATATATATATATATACATATTCTTCTAATTACTGAAATTCAATTTGCAATCATTATGAAGTAGCTGATATTTAAACAACCCTCACAAGGGTTTACATCCCGTGATAAGGTTATAGGTGGCACCTCTTATGAAATCTGCTTTTACTTTGAGACATTTTTATTTAAATTGATCAAAATGACCTCAATTTTTTCCCCTCAGCTTGACTACATTTGAGAGAGTCTCCTCCCAGATCTCTGACCTCTCTTTACTAAGAGAATTTACTCTGAAAAAATCTGAAAATGTAAATTCTTTCTCTGCCCTTTGAGATGTAAATCTATTAAAAAGCCTCTTACCAGCTTTACAGCCCAGAAGTGTCTTTCTCCAGGATCTGGAAACAGTCATTTCTAACAACAGTCAACAAGGGAAGTAGGACCCTGTGGCCCACTTTCTATGAAGAGTGAGAGCTTCACTCTACAGATGCCTGGCTCAAAAGCTATCTTGTCATAAAGAAACAAGAGATTTACTTTTCGTTGGTACACACTTGTCACAGACTCACACTTTCCTTGATGTCCTGGCCAAGGCAGACACAGATTCTTCCAAATCAATCACATTGACTGGTATTAACTCCTCGACCATATATTGCACATCACAAGATAACTGTATCTATATATCTGTATCTATCAGAGAGGGAGGGAGAGAGAGAGAGAGAGAAAGAGAGAGAGAGAGAGAGAGAGAGAGAGAGAGAGAGAGAGAGAGAGATGCAAGTTAGAGAGCTGTTATAATTTAAAGAAAGGGGAGATGGCAGATTCACAGGAAGGATCTGGCAGAGCATTATTAGAAGATGGGCCTGAGTGGAGAGAGCAAACCTTCAGGTCCAGAGAGGAGCTTTATCATGGGAGGCGGTCATCATGTGTAGCATGACAGCGGTACTGAAGAGAGAGACAGAATCTGTTCAGTTCCTGTAAAATCAGGAGAGAAGCATAATCATGGCCAGACTGCTATACATAAATCTTGAAAAGACAGAGAATTCATCCAGAGAACAAAGTGGACTTCTGATCTTATCATTTTCCTGGGTTGCTGACAAATCTCGTATCACATGACCTTGCCTAACCACCGAAAATCACAGAGGCAGGCAGGCACTAAGCTGGCACCTAGTTCAAAGTTGCCTTGGTCCCTGGGGATTGGAAAGGATGAGGGTGGGGGAGACTCTGGGCTTGTCTACTTGTTGAGGCCTGAGTGTTTACAACAGGCACCTATCAGTTCCTTGTCCTAAGGGACAGACTGCAGGGGGCTTGGCCTGATTTCTGAGGAAGAAAGGCAAACAGAAGTTATGTGAGCTAACAAAAATGACTGTAAAGGGTCAAAAAGGCCACAGCTTTGTTCAAGGGTTTCAAATAGTCCTGAGAAGTAAAGAAGCCAACAGAAGTGCAGAAGGATCACACACTTGCTGGAGGTCTGGAAGAAGTTGCTGCTGCTGCTGCTGCTCCTGCTGCAGCTGGAGATGTGAACTTCAGGCTAAGAGTAGAACAAGAGAAATGGTGAAAACTGAGGAAGTAAAGGGCAGGACCAGGTCTTAGTGAATCTACGTAGAACTCCAGCTAGACAAAGGGGCAGGTGGATGGATGGCAATTCAAAAAGGTCATGTCAACCCTGTGGATTAAACTGAACTGAAACCCCAGGGCCAGACTGGAGTTGTCTCCCTATAGGTCTTCTAATGCACAAACCAAGTGGTCAGATAAGTGGTGGGAGATACCACTACCATGGTGCTAAGTATTCAATACTGTATGAGTTCTTTGTGAGTTGCACCCATTTTGATGTGCCAATAAGTTCTTGAAGTATTGTTCTGCTATGACCTCAGCATGACCATGTTCTCTATAGTCCCAGTTTAGCCTGATGTATTTATAGGACTATTGGTGAAATTATTAAGGCCACTCCACGTAGTTAAAAGGGAGATTTATTTAGTGGATAACTTACAAATGAAGGGATAGGTAGGTGGCGGGTTCTGGAAAAGACGCAGCGCAGTCCGGCAGTGTTCTCTGGAGAACTCTCCTCAGTCTACCTCTAGCGTCTGGGCTCCCAGCAGTAAGAGAGAGCGGCGCCTCCAGATCTCGGGTCTTCAGGGCCCTCTCTTGGTCCCACCTTGTAGGCGTGATAGTTACAGAAGCCCTAATGGAGGTTGGAACTTCCAGACCAAAGCTGGAATGGCTACCCACTACATAGGACAGCATCCTTTCTGTTCCTAGGATACATCATTTAATAATCTACACTGCATGGATGAATCTGCATAGACGGTGCCTTCATGGGTCTACTCATGTAGAATTATCCTCCATCCTCAGATTGGAGTAAGAGAACTATGTGTAAAGTGTAGAGATTCAGGGCAGAGCCTCAGTTTATACAATATGGAGTAATTAAGGATAGAGCAGAATCAGATCTCAATAGAACATATCACACTACTGGTATGTAGTAGGACCTTGGGAAAAGTACAACATTCCAAAATCTAAAACTCCTATGATATTTCTCATTCTCTCGTATGAAAAAAAAAATGATATTAAAGCCCAGAGGTCAACTGTCTATAAAAAGCTAATTTTATAATTGAGAGTAGATCGTTATGAGTTCCTATAAAGAGAACACTGTTACAGCTGTTTTAAAAAAAAAAAAAAGTGACCATGACACAGATGATCTCCCTGACCCTGTTGTCCAAAATGTTCTCTCTCATTTCACTGCTCTCAATTATAGAGTAGATTTATGAGATTTTATTTGAGTTGTTTGATTGCATGTTTGTTTGGATTTTGTGTTTGCTTTGTTACTGAGATCTCATTCTTGCCTCCCCTTGATTCTCTGGTCTCTATAATCTCTATCAGAAGAAGTCTGAGACATACGGAGTGTAGTGTAGAACATAGGTGAAGTTTATAACAAT
Organism: Peromyscus attwateri; assembly: GCA_902168425.1. Classification (NCBI taxonomy): domain Eukaryota; kingdom Metazoa; phylum Chordata; class Mammalia; order Rodentia; family Cricetidae; genus Peromyscus; species Peromyscus attwateri. The sequence continues at coordinate 4,573 of CABHPP010127109.1, forward strand.
GTAAAGTGAATAACCTTGGTGGTGAGAATGGAGAGCACTCAAAACAACCATTGTGGAAGAGAATACTCATGGGGTAAAAATTGAGACTGGCCAGAGAGATCATTATGTCTACTGCACTTACATGTAGGTGTCATACTAGTCATAGTCATACATAGTCAATACTGCTACTATTGCTTAAAGTTTCTAAGACAATTTAGTGAAGTACATTTTCCTGTCCAAGTGACTAACAGGCCCATTAGGACTGACTCTTAAAAGGAGTAACAATGGTATATACACTTGTTCTTTACCTGAAAGCCTAAGCTACATAGCAATCTGTCTTTAGGGAAGTTTATAATGCCAGGTCTCCACACAGTGCCAGAGACATTGATCAATTCTCATTCTTTTGACTAGTAACCAAAGTCCTGTAGTTTCAGTCCTAGGTGCTTACTGAGAAGAAGCTCCTCCTCAATGACTTTCTAGCCTGCCAATATCTGCTAGTGGAAGCCTGGCCTAAGACTATGAAGCCCAGGCTGATCCTGACTTCATGACAATACGATCTCAGCATCCTATGCTGACCCCAATATATGAAAACATAATTTTATGAATGCTTGCTTCTATACTATTAATATCAAAATTTGAAACAACTTACACTTAACAGATATGTCAAAATAAGTATGATAATCCTCTGTAATTACACACAATTTATTAACTAGTACAAATGAAGTGTATTTGTGGGTATGAACATGAAAACTCTAAGACACCCATTTGTCTTAGGTATCTTACTAAGGATGTGATGAAACACTATGACCAAAGCAACTTAGAGAGGAAAGGGTTTATTAGGTTCATGCTTCCTCAGTACTGCTCATCACTGAAGAAAATTAGGACAAGAACTCCAACAGGGCAGGAACTTGGACACAGGAGTGCTGCTTCCTGGCTTACTCCCCATGGCTTGCTCAGTCTGCTTTCTTATAGAACCTAGAACTGCCTGCCCAGGGATGGCCTCACCCACAATGAGGCTGGGCCCTCCCCCAATTAATCACAAATTAAGAAAACACACTATATTCTTGCCTATACCCATGAAGGCTTTTGCTCAACTGAGGATCCCTCCTCTCCTGTGACTCTAGCTTGTGTCAAGCTGACATAAAACTAGCCCTACATGTCCTAGAATTATGGATGTAGACCAGCATAGCCTTGAACTCAGAGACCCTCTTGTCTCTACCTTTCAAGAGCTAGCAGGGATTAAAGGCCTGTGTCACTATGCCTGGCTAAGAATTAAATTTTGTTTTGTTTTGTTGGTTTTTTGAGACAAGATTTTTCTGTGTAGTCCTGACTGTCCTAGAATCCATTCTGTAGACAAGGCTGGCCTAGAACTCACAGAGATCCACATGCCTCTGCCTCCTGAGTGCTGAGTGTGGTGTGTGCCACAACCACCCAGCTAAGAATAAATTTTTAATTCATTTCTTTGCATATATATGTCTGTAAGTATGTATAATACTAAGTGAATATATAAAGCACATATTAAGCATATGTGTATGAATGCATGTTTGTATACACTTGGATATGTTCAGAGTTATTTCTGAAAGTATACATGAAATTTTAAAAAGTGGCTTCCTACTACTAGAGAAAGAAGGTAAAAGCAGGTGATCATAGCACTGTAAATTTTATTTCATTACATAAGCTCTCCATTCATAATTTTTATTATGTATGCAAATAATCACCCTACTAATTATTAGTTATTTCAAAATGTGGTTATTTCTTTACTGGATTCTATGGCATAAGCAACACTCTGCTTCCCATTTGTGATGGAGAAAAGTGCTGGCTATTTCTTATCAGTACTATTCAGTGGCTGCAAATTTGTGAGAACGAAATGAAAAAGCCCACACAATGGAAAAGCAAGCAACTGAAATTTCAAACTTCTATTTTCTTCTTTTATAGTTTTATTTGTTAGAGCCCCAGAGTACTACACTGGGACAGAATGATAACTATGACTATAAAAGAAAATAATAGAGATGTAAGTGGGGAAAGAATGCAATTATACATAGTACTACAGAAAGAGATTAAGAAGAGAGTAAATGTAGAGGAAGAGAAAATAATTTTACAGAATGGCTACCATTGCTGTAACTGCAGACGAGAACACTAAATGCCAATAACTGTAAGCCTTATTCCTGATCCCATCATACAGACCAGAACTCCATCACTATATTTCCAATTTCAAAACTACTCTATGTGGACAGGGTAGAAAGGCTAACTGCCAGACCCACACAAATTGTTCCTTCTGCAAACAAGGACCCCACACTATGAAAAGCTTCATAAAGGGTATTGTACCTTTCTCCCTCAATAAATCACCAAATCTCTCAATCAAATTGTTAATTTTATAAGACCAATTAAGGAACAATACATATGTTTGATCCAATGCATATAAAAATACAAAACACAATAGTGTACTTTTATTCATGCATGTAACTATGAATACACATATGTGAAAGTGGTTACAGCATATGACATGAACATACACATAAAAGTCTGGAGTGTTAAGCATTATCCAGGGAACTATGCTGCCCCTAATAATGAGTGTGTGAGGCATGGGAAGATATTGACTTTTTAGCTTTTAATGACAAAGTTAAAACTATGTTATATTTTCAAGTATTTTTAAAGAATACAAAGCATAAACAGAGAAGTTGATAATAGTTAACAAATAACAGAAAAAATTACTAATGTTAAGATGATATCTGATTTTGTGAAATTTGAATTTGGTTGTTGAACTCTTAGTACTCTATAAAGCTCAATAAAATGTGCAAGCCGTTTGTTTTCTTCTCCATGTCAATTTGATATCTTTGACTTTCACTTAGGTCCAGGGGAAGGCAGGTTTAATGGCTCTGATTTATATAGTTTTGTTATCTACATTGCAGTAAGTGTTAGCAAGTGAATTATTCACTGAATACTTTCCTACATTCTCTATTCTAGCAACTTTTATTGATTGGCATTTTATCCTATCATTTTACTATCTCAACTTTCAATTAGTTTTCACCTCAGGAGAGGTTAAGGGATAGTATTTAGTATTTCTCTTTGAGATACTTCAAATTTTCAAAGTATGTACACATGCATGGTCAGTATCCACAGAAAACAGAAAATAAGTAACAATAAACCCCAGGTGGTTTCTTTTCATTTCCATTTTTTTGAATGGGTCTCCTGTAGCTTGGCATGGCCTCATATTAACAATGTAGGCAAGGATGATTGTGTCCTCTTTCCTGCCTCTATCTCTCAAGTGCTGGTATTATATGTGTGTTCCACAACACAGAGAAGAAAATCCAATTTTAAATAATAGGCTGGAGAGATTGTTCAGTGGGTAGAGGAACTTACTACCAAGGCTGACAACCTAAGTTGATTCCCTAGGGAACCACACAGGGTAAGGAAAGAACCAGATCCCTCAGGTTCTGCCTATGACCTCCACAAGTATACTGTGGCTGGCTTGTTCACACATGCATGCGCGCGCGCGCGCACACGTGTGCACACACACACACACACACACACACACACACAAATAAATATTAAAACTTAATACTAAAATGGAGAGATGGCTCAGTCATCAAGAGTACTTGCTGCTCTTACAGAAGAAACAGCTTTGATTTCCAGAAAACACATGGTGTCCGATAAACAGCTATACCTCTAGTTTCAAGGGATAGAAGTCCTTCTTCTGGCCACTGCAGACACTGTCTACATGAAGTACACTTACATACACTGAAACAAATATATAGTATTTAAACAAGATCCCAGAGCAAGTATACTCAGTGAGAGGTGATTGTGTACATTATACTCACTTGGCTAAAACTCCTTTCCTGAAGCTGTGGAACAGATGTCATTAGCAAGGGTGAATTCAGTATTCTTGCTTTGCACAGAAGTGCTACTGGTTTATATTTCAAGGCAATGCTGCTTACAATAAACAATATATTTGAGATCATGTTGTACAAATTGTCCTTAGGGTATAAAGAAGATGTTTAATTGCTAAATATTAATAGATGTTGTCATGCTAAATAAACTAGAGTATTATGTCAATAACAATATAATTTCCTGCTCCTTGGAGTGTATCTTAGAAGAATATAAACCAATAAGAAAGAAAGAAGTACTGTTTCTAGTAACCCAGCTAAGAGTTGCTCAGTTCCAATGGGAAGAATGATCATCTAAATCAGGGCACAGTGCTTCCGTGGGTTGTGCTTTGACTAAATTGGAGATTTCATATAATCATGAAAATAAACACTGGTGTATAAATTTTGCTTTTGGTGTGATATCTGAGATTCACAAAAATAGTTGTAATGGATATATTTTAAAATTGGATAACAAAATCTTCCAGTAATTGCCTAAGAGAAGACATTAAAACCAGGTTTTAGAAGGCAACTCCAGCCAGGGAAGCAGGTGCATTAGCTGCAGATCTTTACTCCTCCCTTTCCTCCAAATCTGATCACTCAGTCTCATCTCCAGCTCTGCAGTAGACCACCTACTGCAACATCGGTACCTTCTCTGCATTCCTCTGCAGTGGATCATAAAGATCTTCTCCTCCTGACCTCCATCCCCACACTCATTGCTTTACCACAGCCCTCAACACTAGCAGGTGCTACCCAGGAACTATTCCAAGTAGGTAGGCTAACTAAAGAGCTTCACCTCTCCCTCAGCTCTTTCAAAATCAATCTCCTAGTCTTATCATCAGCTCTATAGCAGATCACCTGCTGCAACCTCCCTACTCCATTCTGCCTTCAACTTCAGTGGACTAGGTGGACCAAATAGATGTTTCCCTTCAAACATCCTTGCCTTGACTCATTACTTTATCCAAGGCCTTAACTCTAGCATACTTTTCCTGGGTACACAGGGGCCACTGAAGCCAGCAAAGCCTGTAGGCTAACTGCAGATCTTCACCTGTCTCTCCATTTCTCCTAGTCCAATCCCCCAGTCTTATGCCCAGTTTTGTTGCAGACTATCAGCTGCAGCCTCTCCTCACTCTCTGCCTTCATTCCCAGGGGACTAAACAGATCTTTGTATAACACCTTGCTTTCCTCCCTCCCGTGGACCACTCAGCAACCACCCCAGCCCATCTCCGTGCCTAAGTCAGCTCCCAGTATCTAGAAATACATTTTACTGGGAACCTCCAGAGGCCACACCTTTCAGGATCCCAGAAGAATTTCATACCAGGAAATATATAACCACCACAGAATCCTAAGAACCAGAGAGAGCAACAGAAACCAAGGGAAAAAATATCCATCCATCAAAGACATCAGCATTAAAAAAATCAATAACAGCCAGAACAATATGTCTCCACTAAAGTCCACAACTCTACCATGGAAGGCTACCCTACACAGTATTCCAATAGAGCAGAATCACAAAGAAAAAAGATAAACAGTCTTTATGAATATGATATAAGCCCTTAAGGAGAAAATGAATAAAGCACTTAAAGAAATCTTTGAAAACACAAACAATGGAAGAAAATAAATAAAACAGTTCAAAAGAAAAATGTGGAAATTGAGTAAACAAAGAAAAGTCAATTGGGGAAAATCTGGAAATTAAATATTTAGGAACTCAGTCTTTCATCATTGTGGCCATACATAAAAACTAGATAACAAGAAGCCTGCTGTGGCCATATAGTTTGTAAGCAATATAAGTCTCTGTGTATTTATTCGGTTGGGTCTAAGCGGCTATGGGACTGGCAGGTGAGAGAGATTTGTCCTGACTGTGGGCCAGGCAGGACTGGAGAAATCTCCAGCTACACATCACCAAAACACAAAAGAATATACCTTTATCTCAGCATTACATAAACTTTCTCCAAAATTTACTACATATTCAAACACAAAGCAAGTCTCAACAGATGCAGGAAAATTAAAATAACTTCCTGTATCCTATCTGACAACCATAGATTAAAGCTGGATACCAACAACAACAGAAAAAACAAACAAACAACAACAGAAAGCATGCAATTTTATTGAAACTGAACACTTAACTACAGAATGAAAAAGTGATAAAGCCTGAAATTGAAGACTTTCCAGAATTGAGTACAAGACATACCCAAACTTATGGTCACAATGACATAAGAGACAAGTTCATAGAACTGAGTGCCCACATTAAAAAAAAAAATGTAGAGATCTCATACTAAGAACTTAACATAGCACCTAACATCTCTAGAATAAAAAGAAGAAATCACATCCAAAAGGAGTAGACATAATGAAACTAGGGGCTGCAATTAGTAAAATAGACATAAGAAACAGCAACAAAACAGTACACAGAATCAATGAAACAAATACTGATTTCCTTGAAAACAAATCAATAAAATTGATAAATGCGTATTGAAATTAACTAAAAACATAGAGAGAAAACCCAAGGTAGCAAATGTAGAAATGAATAAGGAGAAAAAACATCTGACACTGAAGAAAAACAAAACAATTACATGGTTAAAAAACTTGTTTTCCACCAAACTGAAAAATCCAAAAGAAATGGATAGTTTTCTTGATATATACCACTTACCAAAGGTAAACATAGATCAGATAAGCAATTTAAACAAACCTATAACCTCTATTGGAATAGAAGCAGTTATCAGAATCTATCAAAAAAATAATAGGACCAGATGGTTTTCTCACAGAATTCTACCAGATTTTTAAAAAAGAGTTAATACCAATACTCCTCAAATTATTCCATGAAATAGGAACAAAGGGAAGACTGTACAATTCATTTTATGAGGTCACAGTTACCCTGTTACTCAAACAACATAAACGTAACAAAGATAGAATCACAGGCCAATTTCCCTTATTGACACTGATGTGAATATTCTCAATAAAATACTTGCAAATGGAATCCAAGAACACACCAAAAGATCACCCAAAATAATCAAAAGGCTTCATCCCAGAGTTGCAGGTATGATTCAATATACATAAAGCAATAAATTTAATCCACCATGTAAACAAATTGAAAGACAGAAATCACATAATCTTCTCATTAGACACAGAAAACACCTTTGACAAAATCCAACACCCTTTCATGATAAAAGCCCTGGAGAAGTCCACAGATACAAGGGACATCTCTAAATATAGTAAAGACAGTTTACATCAAGCCCATAGCTAAAATCAACTTAAATGGAGAGAAACATAAAGCAATTCCACAAAAATCTGGAACAAGACAAAGTTGCCCATTCTATCCATAACTTTTAATATAGTACTTAAAGTCTTAAGTAGAGCAATAAGACAAATGAAGATCAAGGTAATAAAACTGGAACATAAGAAGCAGATGATATGCTAGTAACATAAATGACCCTAAAAATTCCACCATGAAACTCCTTTAGCTGATAAACACTTTCAGCACAGTAGCTAGATATAAAATTAACTCACAAAAATTATTACCCTACTGTATACAAATGACAAATGAACTGTGAAAAATATCAGGGAAATAATAACTTTCCCAATAGTCTAAAATGATATTAAATGTCTGGGGGTAACTCTAACCAAGCAAGAGAAAGACTTGCATGATTAAAAACAAACAAACAAATAAACAAAAAAAGCAAAACAAAATCTTGAGACACTGAAGAAAAAAAAATTGAAGAAGCTACCAGAAGATAAAAGGATCTATCATGCTCATGAATCAGTAGGATTAATATAGTAAAAATGGCCACCCTACCAAAAGAAATCTACAAACTCACTGCAATCCCCATCAAAATTCTAACATACTATTGTACAAACCTTGAAAGGACAATTTTCAGCTTCATATGGAAAAACAAAAAAATCTTGATATCTAAAACAATCTTGGGTAATAAAAATAATCCTTAATAATAAAAAAACAAATACCAATGAAGGTATCATCACCATCTCCTACTTCAAGTTATGAAACACTATGGTTGTGGTCATGTTTTATTTGTGCTTTAATAAATAAAGCTTGCCTGGAGATCAGAGGGAATAGCAAGCCATTTTAAGTAAACAAAGAAGTCAGGCAGTGGTAGCACATGCCCTTAATCCTATCACTTAGAAGGCAGGATCTCTGTGTGTTCAAGGCTAGGGAACAAAGCCAAGTATGGCAACACACCTTTAATCCCAGTACCAACCATAGAGTTCTGGAGGCCTGTACAGACAGGAAGTGACAGAGATGGCCAAGAAGAAGAAGAAGTGATGTAGCTAGACAGAGAGCAAATCAGATGGCAGAACAGAAAGGCATATAAACCTGGGTAGACAGGAAGTCACTCTCTTTGGAAGCTGTGAAATTGGTGAGGTGAGGTTAGCCTGTGGTTTGTCCTATTCCTCTGATATTTCTCTAAGATTTTCACCCCTATATTTGGTTCCATGTTTTTATTTAAGATGATTTAGAAATTCATCTACATGTAGTATTGGCACAAAAACAGTCATGTTGATCAGTGGAATTGACTTGAAGTTCCAGACATAAATCCACACACATAGGGACACCTGATTTTAGATTTTAAAAAAGTCAGAAACACCCACTGGGAAATAGACAGCATCTTCTGGAAAGGGTACTGATCAAATTTGATGTCTGCATGTAGAAGAATGAAAATAGATCCATACTTCTCACCCTATGTGAAATTCACGTTCCACTGTGGCAAATATCTCAACATAAAACCAGACAAACAGAACCTGGTAGAAGAAAAAGTGAGGAATAGACTTGAAGACGTTGGCACAGGAGATGACTTTCTGAACAGAACACAGTGCAGGCACTAAAATAGCAATTAATAAATGGGACATCATGAAACCAAAAGCTTCTCTAAGGCAAAGGATACCATCAATCAGAAAGTGGCAGCCTAAAGAATGGGAAAAGATTTTTACCACATATACATCTGAGAGAGGACTAATATACAAAATATGTAAATATTAAAAATTATATATTAAGAAGACAAATTAAAAATTTAAATTAATAATTTAAAAACAGAGTACAGATATAAACAGAGAATTATCCATAGAGAAATCTCAAATGGATGAGAAACACTTAAAAAGATGTTCAACATCTTTAATCAACAGGGAAATAAAAACCAAAACTTCTTTGAGATTTTATCTTATACCTGTGAAACGGCTAAGATCAATAAAACAATTGGCATGTCATGATGTTGAGGATATGGTGTAAGAGGAACATACATCCATTGCTGATGGGAGTACAAAAGTGTACAGCCACCATGGAAATCTGTGTGGAGGTTCCTCAGGAAGATGGGAATCAATTTACTGGAAGATCCAGCTGTACCACTCCCAGGCACATACTCAAAGGATGCTTCATCTTACCAGTGAGAAACTTGCTCAGCCATGTTCCTTACTGTTTTATTCATCATATCCAAAAATGGAAACAACTTAGAAGTCCCTAAACAGAAGAATGGATCAAAAATATGTAGAAACAGAGAGGTTAGGTATAAAAAAAGGGACAGGGGGCAGATAGATAAAATTCCTGAGGAAAGAGAAATATAATAGTTATTGACTGATGTCAGAGGGAGCCTGGAACAGGAAGATCAAGTGGAGAGAGAAGAGGGGAGGGAGGGAATGAATATAAGTATTAGCAGTTAAAATTAAAGGCCATTAAGTGGCAATATGGAAATCTGACACAGTAGAAACTTCCTAAAATGTATATATATTTGGAGGGGATCTAAATAATATTACCAAATAATGGGAAATACAGAGCTTCAGCTGGCCATCTCTTGTCACCAAATGAAGCTTCTGGTACCAGGACTGGGTTCTATCTATGTGAGTTTTTATCCAAAGAGGTGCCATGGGAATCCCCAAACAACCCAAGCTGTTGCCAAAAGTATAAGTTGCTCTCCACAAACTGATGCCAAGGTTCCATTGTTGAAACAACACCCACACAACTCATTGAACCTGGAGAAGTCAAGCTGGGTGCTTACATAGATCTTTCACCCTCACAATCTATGATCTTCAGTACTGGAAGGAACTCTGCATGGGAGAAAGGTAAAGCTCAGCCATGAACCCTTTGATTTACAAGGATGTCCTTGCGTACAATGTATGCTAATATATACAATGGTGGCACAAAGTTCATGTGCATCACCAATAATTGACCTGAGTGAAGGCTCATTCCAAGAGATAAACCCATATCTGACACTGCTTAGGTAACCAGAGACTAAATAGCCTATGGACCTAGGGTAAAATCCAGTATACTTGTATTTAAAAAAGAAAAAAAAAGTTGCAATAAAATGACTCCTAATGACACTCTGCTATACTCATAGATCAATGCCTTGCTCAACCATCATCAAAGAAGCTTCCTCCTGCAGCAGATTGGGAGCAAATGCAGAGAACCACAGCCAGACATTATCAGAGAATGAGAGACCTTGGAATACTCAGCCTTAAATAAGATGTTTACACCAAATCTTTCCCCTCAGAGCTCAGGGAGGTAAAAAGAGTGTAAGAGCCAGAGGTGATAGAGGACACCAAGAAAACAAGGCCATCTAAGTCAACATGATGGACACATAAGAACTCACAGAGACCAAGGCAGTATGTGCAGGGCCTGCATGGGCTTACAACAGACAGGGGACCTAGAACTGGAAAGAGAATTGGATGCTTGTCTTCATCCCTAACCCAATAGCAATCTTCAATAGATAACCTGTTGAAAGAGAAAAAATAGTTTCCTCCAAAGGAGTCTCACTGGGAAAACTACTCTTAAGGGTAGGCTCCTTGCTCAGCAGTTGATGTCCAACAGAAAACAAATTGAATTTCATCATTGGAGGTTCCTTGTCTCACAATTTCACATCAGGGCTTTTCTCCTTTTTTTTTTTAAAAACAAAACAAAACAAAATATTAGTTTTACTTTTGATTTTGATTTTTCTTCTCTCTCTTGTTTTTATACTATAGGGCCTCTGCATATATATTATGATCTCCAGTTTAGTATTTTTATAAGATTTCCACATGTGGAAACAAGTGGGTCCCTGTTTTTGTGTCTTCTCTTGGACACTTTTCCTTCTGTTTCCTCTAATTCAAATACATTATATATATTATATATGGCTGTGGAATGGTCTTTCTGTGTGCTGTGAATATGTGTTGCTACCACTGGTTAATAAAGAAGCTGCACTGGTCTGTGGTAAGACAGGTTCTAGCCAGGCAGGAAATCTAAGCAAAGACCCAGGGAGAAGAAAGGCAGAGTCGGAGCAGATGCCATCCAGCCACCCAAGGAACAACATGCCAGCAGACAAGTAACACCACATCCAGGTGTCAAAACACAGATTAATAGAAATGGGTTAATTTAAGATGAAACAGCTAGCTAGCAAGAAGCCTAAGACATAGACCAAACAGTTTGTAAATAATATTAAGCCTCTGAATGATTATTTTATAAAAAAAAAAAAGGCTGTTGCCAGGGTGGGACCAAGAAACTCCAGTTACATTTGGCACCCACCTTCAGGCACTGATCCACATAGACCTGAGAAACCTTAAAGATTTTGAACACACAGGAACAGAGTCACACTGGGCTTCCTTGTCTCACAGTCTCATGCCAGCTCCAGCATGGAGATGCACCTCCCAACAGCTGCCTGTGAGATGGAGTTGACCACTAGGTACCATGAGCTAAGTGGCATGGCAGATTTCCACAGTCTGTCCCACAGGCCATGGTACAGAGAAGCATCTCCTAGCTGCTGTCTGTGGACTTGAGAGCATAGCTGCACAGCTCCACGCTACTTAATACTGCTTCCCAGAATTGGGGAGTTGTAGCTGGAGAATTTTCTCTCTGGGTCCCGCCAAGCCCTGGCAGTCCGACAGCCCACTTATAAAATAAACACACAGACGTTTATATTATTTAAACTGTTTGGCCTAATGGCTCAGGCTTCTAGCTATCTAGTTCTTACATCTTAAATTAATCCATTTCTATAAATCTATACCTTGCCACATGGCTAGTGGCTTACCGGCATCTTCACATGCTGCTTGTCATGGTGGCGACTGGCAGTGTCTTCCTCCGTCTTCCTGTTCTCTCAATTCTCCTCTCTGTTAGTCCCGCCTATACTTCCTGCCTTGCTACTGGCTAATCAGTGCTTTATTTATTGACCAATCAGAGCAACACATTTGACATACAGACCATCCCACAGCAGGGAGGTAAGCATGACTCATTGGTACCTGCCCTGCTGGAACACCAGAGTGGGGCTGAGCCAGCAGCCAAAGCTGTGCTTTCATCCTACCAACGCAGCTTAACAGTTTAAATACTCTCCTGGTCAGAAAAGGATTACAGGTACACAATAAAGACAGATTCAGATGGAAAATCTTGCGGGACACAAGAATATGTTATAGAGATTCAGCTGGATATTAAAGATATACCTAGAAATTTCAAGGCATTTTTATAGAGTAAGTCATTTATCATGAAATATTTGATGTTATTCAGTTTTTAATAATTCAGCTGTCTTCTGCTATGAAATTCTTGTGTGTCCAAATACTACCAGACCATTTTGGCAAATAGCTAAGCTTCTCAGACATTGATCAACTAGATAACTAACACCCCTACAGTGCTAGGAAACAAGCAGGTGGTAGATGCATAGCTCTGTTTCTTGTGCAAATGAAGCTCAGAACATCCCTTGCCTTCAGGCCTAATGGCATTCCCAGAGCAATTGACTCAGAACAAAGGAGGTTTTTGCATATCCAGGTGGAGTAAAAGGTAGAATGAGACTCCTGGCCAGAACAGAATCATGTGGCTGGGAAAGAAAGAACAAGACAGTTTTTCTGTAGATGGTGGATAGAGCCACATGGCCTGTGAGAAGAGAGAAAGGCAGAGATTCTGTAGATGGTAAGGCAGATCTCTTGTAGAGTTTATCAGGGCCAGGAGTAAAGAGTTAGGAAGGATAGATGGAGGACGAAGGAACAGAGGACAAAGATGAAGTCAAAAGCATAGGAGCTTACTAAAACTATGAGGACAGGAAAAATGGGCACAGAGAGGAGCTGAATATGAGGATGGAGCTTAAGCTGTATAGATAGAATTTTGTCATAGAGGAATAAGGTTAATGGACAAAGCACATGGTGTGCTTAGATTCTTTCCCTGAAAACAATTCCGTCTATTCGTAGTTTCTCTTCTGGGCCCCTGGGAAGAATATTATTAAGACTGGTCCTATAATAATATTTGAGAATAAAAAACGTCTAAATGGGTTACAATATGTTTAAAAATATATGTAGGCTTGGGGAAAAAAAGGAAAGAGAAAGTCCTTATAAAAGGAATAGAATAATAAAAAATATGATAACCCACATAAAGATAGAACATACACAGAGAGTCTGGATACTGTATGTTATTATATTGCCTTTGGAATTTTTAACTACAGCGAGACATTTGATTGCAGGTGCTGCTAAGTTAAACCAACATATATATTTTAAAGGTATCTTGACTTCAAAATTGGGGTCTAAGGATATGTTGCTTTGGAAAAGAGTTTCTGCTTTTGTTTCCACAGAAGATGAGAAGCTGTGAATTCCTTTCAGGTTAATATGGTGTCATCAAGGAAGACCCTCTGAGAGGTCTCCAATGGGAGCTATGGCTAAGGTGATCCAACATCCAGAACAGCTTCAAGGCAACTGGCTGAGACAATGCAGCCTCACAGACTACTACAGCCAAGATATAACCATAATTCTAAAATTTCTGAGGATCCCCATAAGATTGTCAGAACCCCCAATCAGCAGGAAGTAGTTTAGAGAACTACACCCAAATTCCCAAAATATTGTTTATAAATGTTTGTTTTCAGTTAAGGGGGATTGGTTGTAAATTGTCATTTTTTATAGTCAATCTCTTTCTAAAGAAGAAGGAGGGATATGATAAAGAAATGATAGAATAAAAAGTATATTACTGAATCTACTTTAATCAAAAAACAACTAGTAATCTTACATATTTTACATTGATATGGATTTTGGTTTATTGATACAAATTTAAAGTATTTTTATACTGTACATGTATTTCTACTCTAGTTTACGGTATTATGTTTATGCAACTCATTTAAAATTGTAATATATCATTAAGAAATATAGATTAATAGTCATCTATGATAATCAAACTTATAGTCATGTTAGTTGAGTTTTTAGGTTTACAAAGATATATTTCAGTTAGATAATCTTCAAATACTTCAAATACCTACAGAAAAGGTGGAAGAGTCCTTCAAATTTTTTGCTTCACAGAAAGCACGCCAGAGACTCTAGACATGTAGGCTGAAGATGGATGCCTCAATGTTACAGTGGAACTTTGGGTGGCTATCCATGCAGCCAGATGTCTCTGTCATTTCTAGAATTTTGGAAGTTGTTTGCAATGCACTTCCTGTTTACTCAGGTAATATTATATCATTCTGGGGTCTTTGATGCAGTTGAAGACTAGATAGTTATAGTTTTCCTTGGTTATGATAAACAGTAAATCAGATATGAAACTTTAGACCCACAAATGTAGGATAGGTAATAGAATATTTTCTTTAATTTTGCCAAACACAAATAGACTAGATATTGCAACTGCAATTCTTGCTTGATAACTGTTTTGTTATATGTAGTTTTACTATGTTAAATGAAAACCTTCCTTCTTAATTAGACAGAAAAGGGGAAGTGCTGTGGGATGGTCTTCCTGTATGCTGTGAATATGTGTTGCTACCATTGGTTAATAAAGAAGCTGTTATGGCCTATAGCAAGACAGGTTATAGCCAGGCAGGTGATCTGAACCAAGATGCATGAAGAAGGGCAGAGTCAGGGCAGATGCCATCCAGCTGCCCAAGGAACAAGATGCTGGCAGACCAGTAATGCTACAGCCACATGGCAAAATATAGATTAATGGAAATGGGTTAATTTAAGATGTAATATCTAGGTAGCAAGAAGCTTGAGCCATAGACCGAACAGTTTGTAATTAATATTAAGCCTCTGAGTGATTACTTTATAAGTTTCTGTGGGCCATGAAGGGTGGGACAGAACACAGTAAAACTTCTTTTTACAGTATACTTATTATTATCCCTTAAGAGCTTGTTTGTTACCTAATGAGAGACAGGAGGGGTGTGGATCTGGACTGGAGAGGAGGTGAGGAAGAACTGTGAGGACTACAGGGAGGAAATACCATAATGAGGATATATTATTTGAGAAAAAAAACTATTTTCAACTAAAGGAAAGAAATTAAATCTGCAAGCACATAAACAAACAAAAAATAACACCAGGCATTATTATTAATAGCTCACAGACAGTCATAATAAGTTCAAGACTTACTGCTTGAGCCTAAGTATATTCTGTCATAACACTATGAAACATCAAATTTAAGTTCTCATTTCCAAAGTCCTAATGTATTAGAATAGTGAAATTCAATTACCCTAACTACTTTAACTATCTGAACTAACATTACTGTAATATCATAATGTACAAAAATAAATGTATTTAATGTTGCTTACTGTGATATTTATTGGATTGCAGATATTGTGGTAAATAAATGAATGAGACAAACAACAATATGACTTACTGATATTTATATTCCATGGTCCAAATCATATAATGATCAAACCAAGCCAATAGATGGGTATGTTAAAATAACTAATATATACTGAAACAATAGAATAAGATATAGATTAGTAGAAGGTAACATTTGAACAGAAGTTGAATAGAGCTTAACATAAGGAATGTTGGAAAACAATAATGCAATTATCTGTAAAAAGAATGCATAATGAAGTAGAAGCCAAAATAAAGGTATGAATAATTGGTGTGTTTTGTAAATAGCAGGAAGTCCTCTTTACTCTAAATGGAATGAATAGAATGCAAAAATAGAGTCTAATAGAAAGGTAATAAGGAACCAGATCATAAGAGGTAATTCAAACTGGGTAAAAAGAATCTATATTCTATTCTAAATTTGATTATATGAATTGAGGGTTTGGAAGATGAGGTGATATTTTTCAACTGTGAAAGATCCTCTGGAAACTTCTAGAATGCCATTTTATACAGAAATCCCTCTTCTGCATGTTTATTTGATGGAATTAAACCAAAGATTTCATTCAATGAGATATCTACACTCTTCTGTTCACTATCACACTATTGATAAATAGCTGAAACACAAATATCGACCAACACATAAATGGAAGCAGAAAAGATGTCACACTAATAATATTATTGTTATTGTTATTATTATTATTTTATTATTATTATATTTTTTCCTAATTGAATGAACCTGGAGGACATTATCCTATGCAAGAGAAGCCATCTTATAGATGGACAAATAGTTTATGATATTTCTAGGAGGTATATAATGTAGTCATAAACTGTCAAGTTAGACAGTTGCCAGGAGCTGGGGGATAGAAATAAGGAGTTCTTATTCTATTCTATATGAAAAAATTTAAATATAGGACAGGATTTAATTTTAGAGATTTTCTGAAGGGTATTATATTAATGTTCTGTTATGCACTGAAGATAATAAATGGTAGATCATACATTCTTATCTTGACAAAAAGCACAAGGGCAAGCAACTTTTAAAATCATTTTGGGGGAGAAAGTTTAATATAGGGTGTGGTACTTTGTATGACACACGAATATAATCTTACACCCTTAGAAAGTATGGCTTGTCCTGTAGATAATTATACATGAGTTACTCTGATATATGTTTTTCTAACCCAATATTGTCTATTTTTAAACTTCTCAAGTAGCCATGAAGCTTTAACCTTACAAATAAAAGGGATAATTGATACATCAGTTTTGACAAACATATATAACCTGAATGGTACTTGACACCTGCAATAAGTCTCTGACGGTTTCTCTCTCTATTTGCCAAAACATTCCCCAATCACTATTTTGCATTTACTTCAAAAATTTTTCAAAATTCATCCTGGTCTTTGGAACAGCTGTTCTGATTGTGAACTTCAAACATTTTCTCTAATCACCAGCCCCCACCCCCATAGCTGTATTTTTAAGTTCTGAAAACAACCTGGGATAAATTTAGAAATCAAGAACAAAGCACATATGAGAATCTAGATTTAACAGCTTGCGTCTTTTAATGGCATCTGTCATCATGTCTTTGAAAAGCTATTTATCACCACAATTCCCCATGGTACAGTTGTGAAATGGTGGCTCTTTTATCTTCTTCGCCCAGGCATTTCATGTGAACAAGATCATAGAATGAATATAGGGATGTAGTCTTTGATGGAGAATTGGAGTCTTTGTGACTTGGAAAAAAAAAACTTAATGTATGCATGTAAAATTAAACCAGACATTTTTTCTCCTGTGGTAACTCATCCTCAATATTACCTGATTGGCACATTAAACATTTTGCTTTCCACAACTCTGGAATACACATGACAGAGAAGGGCAGTGTGGTGGGCAAAAGCTAAGAAAACTTAACAATAATATTTCATTTGAAGGCAGTAATGAACAGATCTAATTTTCACATGGTTTAGAAATAGCATGTAAGTATAATGTAAGTTTACTTTGTGGAGTCTAAAAGAAATATCAGTGAGACTAAGTCTTTCTTGTTTACTTCCTAAACAAAATGGCAGCATGAATTACTGAGGAAAAAAAAACTGGATGAATTTTTACCTCTACTCTTTCTTCACCACCTGTTACTGGGATAGACTTTTGATCTTAAAGTGCTTATTAAATTAGTAACATAATACAATTAAGGTCTGCTTTAATAAATATTAGTGGTTGAACAATGGACATTTTAAGAAAAGTGAATCCCTCTTCCACTGAATCCTTCTTTCCTACAAGTGCCCCTCCTATTTTAATGTCTTAATCCATTCCCTTTTGTGTGACTCACTGAGTTTTATTAGGGTTGCTTGCATGAACACGAGTAGGGGTTATTTATTGGCGCATGTGCAACTTGTAAGTGAGTGATATACAACTGAAGAAAATTACATCACTGCCCCCAGGGACAATTAGCTGCCAATGGTCCTTCAAGGAAGAGTGAGACCTTGTGAGCTTCTCCTCCACCCAGGAGGAAATGCAGATGGGTAGAATCTTGTAAAGGTCCCATGCAAGTTAAAACAGGTACTGTAACTTTTTGATTGCAGTGGCCATACCATGTACAGAAGACACCATTTCACAGAATTCCTCATCTTTTGGCTCTTCATTCTCTTAGTATCCTCTTCTATAATGTTCCCTGAGCCTTACAGAGAGTAAAATAGGTACCTTGCTTAGAGCCAAGCACACAGAAATCAAATATTTTCTGAACTTGGACCAGTTATATGTCTCTTAACCACTGCTCATTAAAGAAAGAAGCTTCTCTGATGAGTAGCTATCTGTGGATATAGACAAAAGTATTTAGAAGACAGTTGGGAAATATATCCATTTAGGCAACCAACATCAGTAGGACCTATCATGTCTCAGCCCTTCACTTGGCCAAGTTCATAGTACCAAGCATGAGTTCCTTGTTGTGGAGTGAGCATCA
The DNA here is from genome assembly GCA_902168425.1 of Peromyscus attwateri. Classification (NCBI taxonomy): domain Eukaryota; kingdom Metazoa; phylum Chordata; class Mammalia; order Rodentia; family Cricetidae; genus Peromyscus; species Peromyscus attwateri. The sequence continues at coordinate 22,855 of CABHPP010127109.1, forward strand.
AATCCAATCAGAAAGAAGTTGGTTATCCCCACCATACCCATGCCATTATTGCACCAATGGGCATGTTTTATTTGGTAAGTTATTATTATAACCCACAACGTTCACAACTGGGTAAAATTATTGGTAATTTTCCTCCCAAAGCAGTCTAAACAACATCTCCTGGCATTGAAAAAACTACCCAGAAAGAAGGAATCATCTACTTGAGTCACAAGTTGGTATCTCTATGCTCTGTAGGAAAGTATGTGGTACCTTCAATAATAGGTTCTTACTACCTAGTTCTGGTGGATAACTAGAGCAATGGCAATAGCCTGTATTGTTTTAGGCAGTTTCTGGTCCCTCCTTGGTCAATACCTCATGGGGATGTATTCCATACCTAGCACAAATATTCCTATTTAATAATTTACTCTATCCACCCATGCAGAATATCTCCATTCAAACTTCATTATTATTAATATTATTATTATTATTATTATTATTATTATTATATTTTAATGAAGATACAAAACAATAGGTTTCTCTATGGCTAACACATATGAGAGAAAAGCACGTTGAGTATGACTTTCTGTAGATTATTCAATATAATATTTACCAGTTTAACCCATTTTTCTGCAAATTTCATTCCTCTTTGTAGTTGAATAACCGCCGTTGTATATATAGACCACAATTTCCACTTATTGGTGATGGAGTCTATATTGTAGTCTATTGACTTTTTTATATAAATATTATACTATTGCTTTTTAATGGTAGTTAACGAAAGACAATTATTTACAAATAATTATATTCAATCTATATCAAATCATAATATATAATTATACTAGATTGTATTTATACATAGTATTTCAAGTATACCATTTAGTGTTTAAGTTATATGTATCATACTATAGTATCTATGTGATAATCACCAAATTTCTCTGTATTTAATTAGACTCTAAGGTTGAATATTACTTACGATTGGTTTTTAAATAGCCACCTTGTTGAAAAAGTGGAATGGGTATATAATAAAATTGTTATTTTGATTGGGATAAATATTTTGCCTAATTTTCTGGTTGGAGATTCTTCTAGGATCTAAGATTTTTATCTCTTGCCTACTGTGATTGTACTAAAGAGAACGCAGTCCACTTAGCTTTGAAAATATTTATCTCATATCAATAAAATCAAAATCAAGTGTTTATTTTAAATTTTTCTTCTAGTTCATGAAACACCTTAGGTTTTGCTCTGAATATCACTCTGTATAAATAAAATACTGATTGGCCAGTAGCCAGGCAGGAAGTATAGGTGGGACAAGCAGAGAGGAGAATTCTGGGAAGTGGAAGGCTGAGGCAAAGAGACACTGCCAGCCACTGCCATGAAAAGTGAGATTTAAGGTACTGGTAAGCCACAAGCCACATGGCAACTTATAGATTAATAGAAATGGGTTAATTTAAGATAGAAGAACTAGATAGCAAGGAGCCTGAGCCATTAGGCCAAACAGTTTAAGTAATATAAGTCTCTGTGTGTTTGATTGGGTCGGAGCGACTGCAGGACTGGTGGGTGAGAGAGCTTTGTCCTGACCTTGGGCTGAGAATGACTGGAGAACTCTCCAGCTACAAGGTTTATCTGAACTGAAATCATTTAAAGTAATGAGAAGAAATTTGTGAATACCCTGACAGTATAGTTTAAAATGTCCTTTTTTGTGCCATGACCCTGAAGAGGCCTTAGGTACAAGCTTGTGTTCTCTGTCCATTAGGACACCTGCCCAGTTGCCAGTATTGCTATGGGTTTATAATTTCCTCATGTGGGCACAGCTCTCTGGATGGCCTCACGCCTATATCCCACCATAGTTCTGCAGGTGCCGCTACGCATAGGCTTCTCCCTTCACTGTTACTGCTTCAGTCTGCTGATATATGCTTGACTTAGCCACAATTTCAAACGCATACCTATTGTCTCAGCTCTATGAGATCACAACTTTAAAAACAAGCAGCAATGTGTGTGTCTTTACAAATATAAGGATGATTTGGTAATTAAAGTGGCAATTCTTCACTAACAACTAGAAGTGTGGTTATACGTGAATAGTCAAAAGTGAGATGATTTGGACAACAGATTGTATATAAATTACTCTCCATTAACCACCTGGGTGATGTCTAGTTTCCAAATGTAGGACTATAAGCTCAACTTTCACAATGGCCATCCAGTGTAGTATTTCATTTAGACTCCAAGGCATTAAAAAGGTATTCTACAGGAGCACTTTTTAATCTTACATTTACAATAGATTTGTAACGATGCATCATCTGGGTTATGTGTTTTCACTTATTACCTGGATATTCAGGAATACAACATAAAAAATATTAGGCACACTTCACCATCTGTGACCTTGAGATTTATGCTGATCATCATTAAATAAATTAGCTTTCCAATTGCTGTAAACTACAGATAAATTAGGTCTCAAGAACCATTTTATTTTCAACATAATTTGATCTCAAAAGGGTATTCTTAATGAGAGCAGAGCAATGATTCTTAAGAAGATTCCAATTAATTTACCATGTGAGCTGGAGGGAAATAAACCAAAGCACTAAAAGGAAGCAAAAGTTTATTTTTAAGGAAATTCAGAATTAATATTCCAAAACATGTCATAGTGAAAGCAATTATACTTATAAATCTTTTCACCAGAAAAAGTAATAGGAAACATCAAGAAACTAGCTAGCATGTATGACTATGTGACGTTTTCAGTAATCAGAAATATAAGAAATATGATTATAAATTTAATAATTATTCTCTAACAAATGGGCAAAACTATAATAAAAATAAATTATTTGTGAAGTGAGAATTAAAAATAATAGATTTTTTTTGCAGAATATTTGTTTACACTGTGTGGAGATGTGTCACTGTTATTGGCTTAATAAAGAACTGAATGGCCAATAGCTAGACAGGACAGAATAGGCAGGTTTTCTGAGAAGAGAAAGAACTCTGGGAAGAAGAGAGTCAGAGAGATGCTAGGGAGACACCGAAGAGGTCAGACATGGACGAAAGGTACAGAGTAGATGTAACCAAGCCCCATGGAAGAGCACAGGTTAACAAAGGCAGGCTAATTTAAGTAAAAAGATAGTGGGACAAACCTAAGCTAATGGCCAACTTTCATAATTAATAAGAAGTCTCTGTGTGGATACTTGGGGGCTGGTGATCCAAAGATAGCCCAACAAGAAAGTCTGCTATAGAATTTTTTTTCCTCTTTATGGCTTGATATACACACCAAAGGCAAACAAGTCACTAATTTGAAGAAGCCCAAATCAAAGTAAGCTGTGTGATGATTAGCTCTATAAGACAGGAAATGTGAGTATAGGGTGTTAGTGTATTACAGTTAGCATGTAAAATGTAACCCTTTTGGTTCACGAGTTTGAACACTGATACTCAGCCGATGCCACTCTTCTGGGTGGCTAAGGAAACCTTTGGGAAATGGGAGGATCATTGGAGCGGCCAGTGCTTTGAGTGTTATAGTTTACCCCACTTTCTCTGGTGTATTCATGCTTTCCTGAACAGCCATGCTAGAATATGTCCAGTGGTCTGTCACCTCTGCCAGTTTGGACCATCACCTCTGTGTCATAAAGGACTAAAACTTCTAAAAAGACGAACCCAAGTTAATCCTTCCTCATGGCTTGAAAGATTGCTCAGTGGGTAAAGTGTTTATCACCAAATATCAGCAGCTGCCTAGTCTATTGTATAGAATACTATATATTATATCTGCAGAACCCACATGATGCAATAGTGTTTCTCTGTAATCAGAGCAGGCCAATGGCAGGATGGGAGGCTGCTGTGGGATGTTCTGTATGGCAAATGTGTTGCTCTGATTGGTCAATAAATAAAACACTGATTGGCCAGTGACTAGGCAGGAAGTATAGGCGGGACTAACAGAGAGGAGAAAAGAACAGGAAGGTGGAAGGAGACACAGCCAGCCGCTGCCAGGACAAGCAGCATGTAAAGATGCTGGTAAGCCACAAGCCACGTGGCAAGGTATAGATTTATAGAAATGGATTAATTTAAGATATAAGGACAGTTAGCAAGAAGCCTGCCACGGCCATACAGTTTGTAAGCAATATAAGTCTCTGTGTTTACTTGGTTGGGTCTGAGCGGCTGTGGGACGGGCGGGTGACAAAGTTTTGTCCTGACTGTGGGCAAGGCAGGAAAGCTCTAGCAACAGGAGGTAAAGACAAGAAAATGCCTGGAGGCTCCCTGGCCAGCTAGTGAACCCTATTCAATGGCAAATAAGAATTCATATCTCAAACAAGGTGGAAGTCAGGACTGACACCCAAGGTGGCCTTCGGACCTCCACATACATGGTATTTCAACTTTCCCAACTCCCACAGGACATGCATGTACCCAGATGCTTAAAAAAAAAAAAAAAAGATCCAGTCTTAAGAAGCTTCTGAGAGACATTATGGCATAGCAATGTCAGCATTAAAAAGTAACTAGCACACACCATGACATCTTCTTAAAATAACTAAATATCACTGATCAACTTTCTCTTGTAAGATTTTGCTATTATTTGACTTGAAGCCTCTATATTTATTTCAAGCATGGATTTTTCTTAAAAATATTTGATCTTTCCATGATGTTTTTTTTTTTTAATAATGTTGAAAGCGGCTAAGAAAATAAGCTCTGATTCCATTTCCTTCCTCTAAAAAACGTTTTAAAAATTTAGATAAAATTGCAGGCTCTGCCCATTTTAGTTTGAGATTTTTTTGAACTTCCAAATAAGTCACCACACACACTCTAGAAGTGCTATAAATTCTTCATTAAAATAATCCCCTGGATTTCTTTGTAGGATGGCTGATAAGAAGCTTTATTTGAATGAATGCTAAAAGAAAGAAGGCTAGGGATACTGCACCACTGCCCAAGGATGCTCCCACCCAATCAGCTGAGAGCAGCAAGCTTCTCCCATTAATGAATCCTAACTACCCGATGGCACCAATGCTGTCACCAATGGTACCTCAGCCACCACAGCCATGATGCTGATCAGTCTTAGTGCTCTCTACCATTGAACTGCTCAGAGGAATGATAGCAAGACATTCAGAAAGAGAAGGTCCTGGTTACTGAAAAGCAAATGCAGAGAGCAGCCTGGAACAAATGGAATATGATAATATATAGCAGAATTATGACCTAGGAGCTACTGAGATGGAAAACAGGCTAAGAGCCCAGGCTGTTCTTCCAGAGGACACACATTCTATTCTCAGTAGCCATGTAGTTGCTCACAACCAGCTCTAACTCTAGTTCCATGGGATCCAGTGTTTTCTCCTGGCCTTCACAAGCACCAGGCAGTCACACAGTACATAGACATGCATTCAGGCAAAACACCTACTTGCACAAAAAAAATTAAAACATTTTTAAGACTATGACCTAAATCTGAAACTGAGACATCCAAGCAGAGAATTACTCCTGCTTCTTTCCCATCACCAGAGCTGAGCTAAAGGGGATCACTGGAAGTTGCCATGGAAACCAACATGGTCTTCTTTTGACACACAAAGATCCTCAGTTGTCCACACAATTAAAGATATAAGAACATAAGTGAACTACAAAGAAATTGCTCTGATGAATATAGGTTTAAAATTTTTCAATGTGGTATTTGTACACAGAATTAAAAACACAATAAGATGACTATACATTAAAACCAAGTTAGTTTTGCTTCAAGAACTCAAATATATACAAAATAATAAATGTAACCAAGATGAATATAGAATTAAGGACAGAAACAACCTGGTCATACCAATATATGCAGAAGTCATTTAATAAAATTTAGTATCTCTTCATGACAAAAGCCTTGAAGAAAGTCAGAATTAAAAGAATTTATCTGAACATAATAAAGATTATACACGATGAAAAAGTAGCTAATATTATTTATTTCCTCTAAGTCTGTGGAATGAGCTGAGAGTGCCCAACATTTCCACTCTTGTTCTATGTAGTACTTGAAGTTATGCTACGATAATAATGTAGGAGAAACATACAAAAAGGACACAATTTAAAAAAGGAAAAGACCAAATTATTTGCTGATTTGCTGACGACATGATTATGCCCTTAAAGGATCTGGCAGACTCTACTCAGTAAAGTTGGAGGATTCAAAACAGAATTTGAAAGAGAGCTATGAAATGCATATAGGCATGTTTAGAGAGATAAAGGGGAGGTGATAAATGATGTAAGCATATTAGAATCTCAAAAATAAAGGAAAAAATAGATTTCTACACAAAAACTTCTTGAGAAAAAAATCCAGTAAAAATATCCCATTCAAATAGCTTAAAAATAGAGTACCAGGCATAATCCTACCCAAGGAACCGAAAGATCTAAGAGCAACATAAAAAGTTAACGCTATTATAAAAATAATTGAAGTAGTCAGTAGATGATGAAAGACTTCTTATAGTTACTGACTGACAGAATCAATATTGTGAAAATTGCTGTAACATCAAATGTAATTTAAGGGTGCAATGCAATAATCATCTAAATTCCAACGATATTCTTCACAGAACTAGAAAAACCAATTCTATAATTCATGTGGAAATATAAAATAACAAAATATTCAAAGCATTTAATAGTAAAGATAGAATGATGTTGGAGATATCCTAACACCTGACTTTCAATTATATTACAGAACCATGGTGATATAGATAACATTGTTCCAAAATAGAAGAAGAAATGTAAACCAAAGGAATAAATAGAGGGAAAAAAATAAGTCCACACAGGTATGAACACTGGAAAAAAGAGAGCCCACTCACCAGAAAGTACTGGAAAAAACTGGCTATCCATTTGTAGAAAATGAAATCACATGCAAACCCCTACAGCAGTGGTTCTCAACCTGTAGGTCAGGACCCCTTTGAAGGTTAACCTTTCATAGGGGTCACATATCAAATAACCTGCATATCATATATTTACATTACAATTCATAATAGTAGCAGAATTATAGTTATAAAGTAGCAATGAAAATAATTTTATAGTTCAGTGGTCACCACAACACAAGGAACTGTGGGAAAGGGTCTCAGGATTAGGAAAGTTGAGAACCACTGCTCTACAGAAATATTAATTCTACATGTATAAAATACCTTAACTAAAAAACTGTAATATTGAAATTAATAGGAGAAAACATACTTAACACACTTCAAGATACCACCGCAGGCAAGAACTTTCTGAGTAGGACTCAAATTGCAAAGAGCATAACCCTAAGATTCAATAAATGTGATAGTGTGAAATTAAAATGTTTCTCTATGGCAAATGAATCTGTTAATAGAATAAACAAACAGTCCACAGAACAAGGCAATATCTTTACCAGCAATACTTCAGATAGGAGTTAATATTTGAAACACATAAATAATGTATATTCTCACCACACTTAAAATGGTTATTGTCCAAAAAAATCACAAAACATATCAAATATTAGCAATGATATGGAAAAGGTGTGACCCTTATTCACTGCTGTTGGAGTTCAATAGGTGCAGCCACAAGGAGAATGATTATGAAGGTCTCTCAATAAGCTAAAAATAGAACAAACATATAACCTATTGTTTTCACTGCTATTAAAATATGTAAAGGGATCTATATCCTGCCATAGATAATAATTGCACATGTGTATTGCTGCTCCAGAGATCAACTTGGCTTCTTATCAAAAGATGAATGGCTAATGACAAACGGACATATACAAAGTGAAATTCTGTTCAGCTGTAAAGAAAAATGAAATCATGAAACATTATGGAAAATGGATGGGTCTGGGAGGTAAAGGCTATGATTGCTTGCTGCTCTTACACTTTGCAGCCGATGGGCTATTTAGTGGCACTGCTGTGTGCTCCGTCATGTTGACCATACTTCTTTCATGTGAGAAGAATCAGTTTTACTATTAAATGCTTAGGTGTTGCTAAATGTAATAGAGAGGTGCTTATCAAAAAAAGTAAAATATTTACATCACCAAGACTTTACTCATGTGAAGCACATTTACTTCTGCTTGTATTTCTACCAGAGACCTCTGACTCACTAACAGGACCACTGTGCATTGTGCCTATTGTGGAACTATGGTGCGGAAACTTCCTTTGTTCTGTAACCCTGAAGTTTTTCAGCTTTCTTATATATTGGGTGCCTTGTTTCTGGAATCATGGTTTATCAAATCTGGCTTATTTCCTTTACAAATGATTCTTAGATTCCTGTAAAAAGGTACAGGAAATTCAATTTCCTATTGTCTAAAAGTATAAAAGTACTTTATGCTACTTTGATGTGCATCAGATAGTCTGAATGAATAAAGGATTTTAGGTTGCAAATATATTTATCCTCTCAATGTTGAAAATGTTGTCTGAAATTCTTGTCTCTATATTTTCATCTACCGAATCTCATGTCATTCTTACTCTCCATCCTTTATATATACTGATCCTTTGAAACACATTTATGTTTTATCTCCTATATACTTCTTTAGTAAAGGGAGGTGTGCCAACCCTATACCGAGGGGATACCTTAAACATGAAGTAGCAAAGGAGAGATGAGATATAAGCACTGTACACATCACATGTCATTCTAGTCCAGGGAAGGACACTGAAGGACCACTTGGGAGATGCCCTGGAGAACACAGTGAACAGCTAGAGCTGTGGGAAGCAGGAACTGCAGAATCAATAAATTGGACATTAACCTAGAGTTATAATTCAAACTTGTAACTCCCATGTTTAGGAAACTGTGGGAAGAGGATAGCAACTTGGAGGCTAGTCTGGGCTACACAGCGTGACCTTGTCTCAAAAAGAGAAAAAAAAAATAAGAAAAAGAATCAATCAGACCTTGTATGCAAAAGCAGAGTGACAAAGTGCTGCCTGGTGGTCCTTGCAGTTAGACCGCCAGAGACAACATCAGTTTTGCCATGTTTCAATGCAGAAGATAACATTAATTTTATCACATATTTCACTAAGAAACTCTTGAATACTTGAAGTCCATTTAGAAACCACATCATTCTACTTTCCTTTACTATGACAAAGCATCTATTGATTGAGAGTCTTTTAAAGAATAAAGATTTATGCAGTCCATGTTCTGTGTATTCAATGACATGCTGTTAGCATTGGCTTGCCTCTGGTGAGGACTTCCAGGAAGACAGCTTCACAGTGATGGGAGCAAATGCAAGAGGAGCAGGACCAGCTTTGACTTTCTCATTTTGTCTCTTTGGTTTATTTTTTCAATAGCATCACTTCTCTTCAGACAAGCTCAAGATCCCATGAAAACAACATTAACTTATTCCAAAAGCATTACCAGCTATGAGCTATGACCTCCTTCCAGGCTTCACTTCTTAAAGGACCCACCATCTGTCAGCATAGTAACTCTAGCATCCCAGATTCTAGCACATCAACTTTTGGCAGATGAACAACATCCAGAGTACAACAGAAACTTCTCACAGTGTAGGCTCTGAAATCCTGTGATGATATATCAGTAGGTGTGATGGCAGACATTGGTGATCAAGTTGGCAGTGTCTAGAGCCTGACCAGTCTCTGCTTGCTGGTGAGAAACTATGGAGATGAAGTTAGTCCCCAGGGATTCCTGTGAAATCAGAGTAACTGGGTTAAGCTAACTGGGGTAGAAAGATCCACGCTAACTGTCAGACAGATAGAAAAAGCTAGCCAAGTACCAACATTCAATGTCCTCTGGTTCCTGACAGTGCATGTACTGTGAACAGCCTGCTCAGTCTCCTACCACCACACCCTCAGTTCCATGATGAACTGTGTTTTAGTAAACCCTTCTTTCCTTAATTGTACCTCAACAGGAGAAAAGTAATGCAAACAGTGTGTTTAGTTTTATTTCCTGGGATAAGCATACTTATGGGTCTTGAATGATGGAAATCTGTGCTCATCCCTCCAGGAGAATGTTGTTCTTGTTTTATTTTTTTGAGATAGGGATTTATTCTACAGCCCTGTTTGGCCAAGAGTTCCTAATCTTCCTGACCCAGCTGACCCAATGGTGTGAAATCAAATAAACACCACAATCTACCTTCCTGTTTATGGTTTCTTTTTCATTACTTCTGTCTTTCTTTTTCCCTCCTCTTCCTTCTTCTTTGATATTATTTCCATTCTAATTTTATATTTCTGCAGAAACTCCTATTATCCAGATTTTAATTTCTTTGATTTTTGTATAATTCTCTCATTTTTCTTCCTTTTAAATATAATATTCTTTTCTTTATATTTTCCTTGATATAATGTCTTCTCTAATGTCTTTGAAACCAATGCCAACATATTTTTGTTCTATCATTTTCCATATTTTTTTATATTTTTTGCTTTGTATTATTCATCCTTCAGTGTTGGCAGCCCATTTATATTCGTAAAGAAGGCACTAAAAATTGATTGGAAGCTCTGTATGCTATGAATTTACAGGAAAACAGTCAGATTTCCTGCTTAGGTGGTATAAATCTGTCTCTTGCTTCAGTATCTGTGCATGGGAATGAGCTATGCCATATATGGGGATGGAAATGGTTGTCCCTACATCCCACATGATGCCCCTCTCTCATCTCACACTGTAAAAATCTTTAATACAGGAAATGTGCTTCTCCATTGTGGGCTCACACTGGTAGAGGAGAGGATAAATAGCTAATACAGATCACCCCCTTTTCTTGAAGAAATTCCTTTGAACCTCTATTTGCTCACATTTTTATACCACTGCCCACTCTCTCACAGTATCCAATACAACTACAGCTTCCGAAAAGTTGTTCCCAGACTGGAACTTACCCTGCCTCTCCTACAGAGACAAATTAGTCTAAAATATCATCTATATTAATTTAATGTTTTAGCATTTATTTGCTTTTTAAAAATTATTTTAAAGAATTTTATACATGAATATAATGAACTTTGTTCTAGTTCACTTCCCAATTCACTGTCTTCCAAATTTTCTCCTATTTCTCTATCACATTTTCTTCCCAACTTCATACACATCACATGTATATGTGTGTGTATACACACACACACACATATATATGCATATACACACATACATAGTGTATGTATATTATATGTCTATATATATATATTCTTCATATTTATATTTAAGTTTTGGTATGTTCTGCATTAATTTTCTATTTTTCCCCTTTTATTAAACAGATTCTTTTCTCATCCAATATAACCTGAATAGACTTTCTCCTTCCTCTACTCTTCCGTTCCTCCCCACCTCTCGCATCCAGATCAATTTCCTTTCTGTTTCTCATTAGAAAAGAACAGGCATCTAGGAGAGAGCAATAAAACATAAGAGAAATAAAATACACTAAGATAAAATGAAAACCATCATATCGAAGTTGGATGAGCCAAGCCAAAAGAAAAATAAAAGAGCCCCCAAGAAAAGGAACAAGAATCAGAGGCCCACTCATTTACACATTCAGAAGTCCAATACCAAACTGAAAGCCATAGTATATATTCAGAGGACCTGGTGCAGACCTGTGCTTGCTGCTTCAGTCTCTGTGAGATCACATGAGCTTTGCTCAGTTGTTTATAGAGGAGTCCTCTGTCCCTCTGTCTCCTCCATTCCCACTGCTTCCTCTTCCACTGCGTTCCCTGAGCTCTGAGGGGATTAGATTGAAATATCTGGTTTAGAGCTGTGTGTTCCAAGGTCTTTATCTCTGCATAATGTCTGGCTGTGAATCTCTGTATTTGTTACCATCTGTTGGAGAAGGAAGCTTCTCTGATGATGGCTTTGCAAGGCACAGATCTGTGAGTATAGCAGAATATCATTAGGAGTCATTTTATTATTACTACTTTTTCCCAGTAATATTTTGCTTTACCCTTGGTCTTTAGGATATCTAAAGTCTGGTTTTTGGTCACCCAAGAAGTATCATATGTAGTAGTTTCATCTCATGGAGTGAGCCTTAAGTTAAATCAGACATCAGTAGGTTGTTTCCACAAGGTTTGAGCCACCAATATTATAGCATATTTTGCAGGCAGGACAGATTGTAGATGAAATGTTTTGCAGTTGGGTTGTTGTTTACTTTTCTCCTTTAGGATACTGCAGAATACCTTTCTGTATTTTAGACATCAGAATATAGAGGTGAAGAGTCTATATAGGTACTAGCTGGTTCCCTCCATGTTCGGTGAATTGGGTGTGTGTTATCTCCAGCAATGGGGCCTTGCTGTCAGTTTGTGAAGAATAAACTATTGTGTTGGTAACAAGTTGAGTTGTTTAGGGGTTTCCATGGTACTCTTTTGACCAACAACTCAGTTGGATGAAACCCAGTCCCAGCTAAAACTTGCATGGTATTGGCCTAACAAGACACATTGATCAATGGAGTCAATTGAAGACCAAGACATAAACCCACATATCTTTGGACACATAAATTTTATAAAGAAGCTGGGAAGAAGACAGTATCTTAAGGAAATGGTGCTAGTCAAACTGGATGTCAGCATGTAGAAGAATGCAAATAGATGCACACCTATAATCTTACAAAATCCAACTACAAATGGATAAAAAACCTCAACATAAAACTTGAAACACTAAATCTGATAGAAGAGAAAGTGGGCAATAGCCTTGAGCACATTGAGATAGGAGAAAACTTTCTGAGCCAAACACAATTAATGAAGGTACTAAGATCAACAGTTAATTAATGGGACCTCATGAAACTGAAAAACTTCTGCACACAACAAATGATACTATTGTTTGGACAAAGTGGCAGCCTAGAGAATCAGAGAGTTTACCAAATACACATCCAATGGAGGGCTACTACTCAAAATATATAAAGAACTCAAGAAACTTGATATCAAAAAACCAAATAACCCAATTTAAAAAATTGGGTACAGACCTAAACAGACAATTCTCATTAGAGGAAACTCAAATTATTGTGAAACACTTAAAAAATGTTCAATAGCCATGTAGTGGTTGCACTCAGGAGGCAGAGGTAGGCAGATTTCTGAGTTCAAGGCCAACCTAGTCTACAGAGTGAGTTCCAGGACAGATAGGGCTATATAGAGAAACCCTGAAAGCCTGTCTCAGAAAAGAAAGAAAAGAAATGCTCAACATTCTTAGCCATGAGGGCAATGCAAATCAAAAGTACTTCGAGATTCTATTTCATACCCGTCAGAATGGATAAGATCAATTATTATACAAGTGACATCTTGATGTTTTTTTGTCAGCTTAGTGGCTGCACGTGAATCTACTGATATTTTAATTATCATCTGTGACCCCATGGCCAAGTAGTCAATGCCCTGCTGGCTACTGAGGCCATGGCTTGGAGGGCCTTTCATTTGCAGCTCTGGCACTACTGTGGTCACAATATGTAGATTTGAACTAAGTCTCTATCATTCTATTTACCAACCAAGACTCAGAAGTTAGATATGGGGGTGAAAACCTGCTAGATCAGCGAAGCCAAGAAGCAAACAGCTGCCCTTGCTTTTTGGCCAGAGACCCAGCAAGAGATGTCTCTTCACTAGTCCCCAAACCAAAAAGAAGATCCAAACTCAAGTCCCTACCCTTTCCTTCTTGTGCATCTTTTATATCCAAATTTCTGGCTTCTCTATGGCCAATTCTGGTCAGCTAGCTGCTAGCTCCACTTCCTGAGTCAAGGTAAACTTTATTTAACAGTCTGGGAGTATCACAGTGAGCTCAAAATTCCTGCAACAACAGTTCATGGTGGTAAGGCTATGTGTGAGCAAGGGGGACACTCCTCCATTGCCTGTGAGAGTCAAACATGTACAGCCACTATGGAAACCACTATGGTGGTTCCTCAGAAAATTGAGAATCAATCTACCTCAAGAACTAGCTAACAGTCTTGGCATATACCCAAAAGATGATTTATCCTACCACAGCAATATTTGCTCAACCAAGTTCATTGCTGCACTATTCATAAAAGCTAGAAACTGGAAATAACCTAGATAAAGAAATATAAAGAAAATGTGGTACGTTTACACAATGGAATATTACTCAGCTGTTAAAAAGAATGGCATAATGAAAATTACTGGTAAAAAGGATGGAACTAGAAAAAAAAATATCCTGAGTGAGGTAACCCAGATCAGAAAGACAAATATAGTATGTATTCACTTAACAGTGGATATTAGCCATTAAATAAATGAATGAAACTACAAATGGTACACCCAAAGAGGTTAAGCATAGAGACAGGGCTAGAGAGGACACATTTCCCCTGGATGAGGGATATAGAACAGATATAATGTGTGAACTGGAGTTGGGGTGGGGGAGGGCAAGAATGGGATGTCCCGGTGAGAAGGGGGATGGGACTCAGGAGTGAGGGAGGGAATGAAGAGAGAGAGCTAAAACTGGAGAGCATTTGAGTGGTAATGTGGAAGCCTAGGGCATTAGAAATCTTCTGTGTTTGAAGGTGATCTTAATGAAGTCTCCAAATAGTGAGGGAGACTTGTCATCTCATGCACTCCATTTTTAAACTCACAGAGTCCACTTCGTGCTGCCTGTATGTATATAGGTGTAGGAACATCCACAGAAGGAATTTTTAATGAGAGATTATTTACTGTCTATTTTTAATTAACTTCAAGTATAATAATGATCTTCAAATTTGCTGAAATTCATCCAAGCCAACACTGGGAAATTATAAAAGTACTTCAAAGTTTTGCAAAAGATTTGATATTCAAAGATATCAAAGAGAACTTTCCTATATAGTATAGTCCTAAACATCAACCGTATATCAAGAACCACAGTTTCCTTGATCAGAAGTATTCTTTGAGATGGAGTTTGCATTTATACTGCAATTAATTTTTTCAATGATTCATGGATAAACCTTGGATTAAAAAAATCAGTATTCTTACTACCTGATTCTTTCTCTCTCTCCTTAAAGCAGGTCAGGTGCAGCGTGAGACAGGGGAAACTGTACAACAGGAGTCTAATAATTTTTAGCAACGAATAATTCACTACCTTCAGACCAGCCCTGTTCTCTTCTGCAGTCCTCAAGATTCAAACTGTGTTAGGTCAATCATGTTCCTGTGGAAGGCTCCATATCTATACATCCAAGAGTATATTAGCATCATCAATTTGATTTTATATGTTTAAAAAGGAAGAAAAAAGGAGGACACAAAGTTGCATGTGCAGTTAAGGGTAGATGGGCATGGAAGGAGTTGGGGAAACCTAGTGACTATGATCAAAATACATGGTATGAAGTTCTCTAAGAACTTATAAAAATACCAACACCCACAACAAGAACCAGGATGATAGATAATATGGGTGTACCCACAGAACACATTGCAATCATTTCTCAGCATGCTTTTCCTAAACTTCTTTGAACCCGAACAATCATTCATTCCTAGAATCATCATTCATTCCTATCATTATATCTAACACTACTCACTTCAACCAAAAGTTTTTCAATTTTAGTTTTGTGACTTTTATTTGATTCTTTTAATGTTACAAGTATATAACCAAAGTACAATGAAAACCAAATTAAATGATATTGCCATAATTATGTTTATAGTGGGTTGTAAGTTTCTATTTCTAAAATACCTCTTGTGATGAAAACATAAATACATGTGGCTTCTAAGGAAGTGAAAAACATGCTCAGTTAAACTGCTAACAGAATAACTTCTCAGGGTGGATAGGAGGGTACAAAATACAACAGTAGCTGGTAAGATAATTTTGTTAATTTAATACAGTTTCTTTCTTTTTATTATTTGTTTATTTTTGCTTCTTTAGTCTTAATTCTTTGCAGCCACTGATCTAAGCTGTAAACAGTAAACCTGAAGCTTGTGGATTGCCTCACATCGATTATCTCCATACGATTTTCTTTTATTTTATAATTTAATTTAATTTTACATATCAGCCACGGATTCCCCTGTCCTCCCTCCTCCCGCCCTCCCCCCAGCCCACCCCCCACTCCCATCTCCTCCAGGGCAAGGACTTCCCTGGGGATTCAGCTCAGCCTGGTAGATTCAGTCCAGGCAGATACAGTCCCCTCCTCTCTTCACCCAGACTGAGCAAAGTGTCTCAGCATAGGCCCCAGGTTCCAAACAGTCAGCTAAGGACAGGTCCCAGGCCCACTGCCTGGGGGCCTCCCATACAGTTCAAGCTAATCAACTGTCTCACGTATCCAGAGGGCCTGATCCTGTTGGGGGCTCCTCAGCAATTGGTTCATAGTTCATGTGTTTCTACTAGTTTGGCTATTTGTCCCTGTGCTTCCTCCAATCATGGTCTCAATATCTCTTGCTCATACCATCCCTCCTCTTTCTTGCCGATTGGACACCTGGGACCTGGCCGTGGATCTCTGCATCTGCTTCCATCAGTCATTGGATGAGAGTTCTGGCACGACAGTGATCGCTTCTCGGCCTTTTGGCTAAGATCAAGTGTAATATCTGTTCTTTTCAGTACATAAGATTTCCAGTCCTCCTTTCAGCTTTAATCTAAAAGAAAACACTCTTTCCATTTCTAAGATTCTAGGAGATTTGCACTGCAGCAAAGGAGTGTTGATCCAAGCAAAGATCTGAGTTGCCGTGTTCATCATATTTCAGTACTATTTTGCTGCCTAACATGTGAAGATTGAAAGAAAAAAATAATGAAAATACATTTGGTTACTATGCTTTTGAAAACACAATAGTCCTCTCTGTGGTCATGACTTTGCTTTCTTCCTGCTGATTCTGTTTCCAGTTACTATTTTGCATATGTCCAATCTGGAATGCTTAATCCAATCCCAGGCTCTGAATGCTTCTTGTGCTTAGTGATTTGATTTGGCATTCTAGAGTCTGGTCTCTAGCTTGTAAAAATCCATCTTGATATGCTGACTTGAGAAGGTCTGGAAGGACAAACAAACAAACAAAACTCACTTCTCTTGTAGTCAGATATGACTGATGTGCACATGCTTCTAGTCACAGGGAAGTTACTTACTGTCAGGCTAGACACAAATGCCACAACCAGATCATGGACATGTCACAAAATTTATATGCATATATTCCATGTTTAGGATATTGAGGACAAGCCTGTGGGATAGCTAAGAACTTCCTTCTGAAGAGAAAAAAATGAGACGTTTAAAGTCAATTACTGATGGGCAGAGGTGGCACATGCCCTTATCCTAGCACACAGGAGACAGAGGCAGGTAGATATCTGAATTCAAGGCCACCCTAATCTACAGAGTGAATTCCAGGACATCTAGGGCTACACAGGGAAACCCTATCTCACAAAAAAAGAAAAGAAAAGAAAAAATGTCAATTACCAAAAAGAAGATCTTTCTTCATCCATTTTCACTTCACATGAAAGTACAATAAAAGTCCACACAATGATAAGACAGTATCTCGTAATGTTATGGGCAGAAACAATCATGGTGTTTGTCATCATGCTTTATGTAATATCATTTCATTAACAATTAGCTGGATGTTTACAATACTTTAGGCACTGCAGGCAAAATGGGTGCTCTGAGATCACAGGTAATAAATACATAAGAATATATTCTCCAAAAATTGTGATGATTTTTAGTGCTAGCTGATATCCATAATGTTATGGCAGCAAAAACTAAATGTCTATGGAATGTTCAGAG
>CABHPP010127111.1:1069-30492 GCA_902168425.1 Peromyscus attwateri
GCAGATACCAACGCACTCAGTCTAACATGCAGAGACCAACACACTCAGTCTAACATTCAGATACCAACACACTCAGTCAAACATTCAGAGTCTAGCCTTCTTGCTCTCCAGAGCTGTGAGAAAGCAGTATGTACACTACATCCACTGATGGGTACAGCAGCCCATGTGGAGTAAGACCCAGCACACTGGGAAGACTGGGTGAAGAAGCAGAGAAAGGGCAGAGTTCTACCTCCATGTCCATCTCAAGAGAGGCCCAGATGGGTTCAAAGGGCAGAAGGGATGGGGGCACAACATCTAGGACAGCGCCCCCCATTACTGCACTGCTGAACTGTATAGAAACACAGAGCAGCAGGTAATTCCTCTGATGCGCCCCTGAGGGCATCTTCAGCAACACTCTCTGCATGCCCCAGGTAAGCCAAACAAGAACCCCTCTGTTTGCTCTGTACAGTTCATCAAGAGTCAGCCTCTCTCCCAACTCCTTGCAAACAGAAAAATACACAGGTCTATTCACCTCACCTCCTTTGGGAGCCCAGGAAACTTCCTGGGCTGTGTCACCTGATCCCCAAAGGAGAGGCAAAGAACCCTTCCACCTGCCAAGAGACATTAGAGGCAAGCCAGGCTTCAGATCCTGCATCCTTCAATCCCAAGCTGAATCTGGAACGCTGCCTGTCTGCATCCCCACCCTCAGCCTCCCAAAATAAAGGGCCTGGGCGGCAGAAATAAGCATCTCAAGTACATGCAAATGTCTTGCTCCCAAGGAAGGCAGACTTGGTATTTTAATTTGGAATTCATCTGAAGCTGTAATGTTCCTGCCACACATGGAACACGTGTGCGTCACCTGTCCCCCCCCCCCTTCCCTCCCCACCACCAATTCTAGAAAACACGACAGGCTTTTCTACTTAAGATCCTGCTGACATTTTATGGGACTATGCCAAGAGCCAAAAGTTCCTGAGCTGCTTCCTGAAGAGGGGTTCAATTACCCTTTGACCTCAGGGTGCTCCACTCCCACCTTCCCAGTCTAGACCACCAAAAAGCTAACCTTTAAGAATTACTGCCTTGAGACTCTAGGTCTACCCTCCAGCCCCACCCCATGCAGGAAGTCACAGCGGCTGTGTGCTCATGAGCAATGGTCATGAGCATCTGGCCATATCCAGAAGACAGCATCCATCACATTCCTCCTCATCCTTTGGTTCCCAGAGTCCTACCAGACTCTCTTCCATGATGTCCCCTGGGCGTTGTATGGAGTGACATGGATGCCCCATTTGGGGCCAAGCATTCAGTGGTCACCTGTTATCAGCACTTTGACCAGTTATGGATTCTCACTTTGACCTCTGGCCACTGTAGGAAGACTTCTCTGATGACCGCTAAGAAATGCACAAGTCTATGATCATAAGCATGAATACTTAGAAGACAGTTTTAGGGCAGGTCCATTTGGTTGGCCTGGAACTTACTATGTAGACCAGGCTGGCCTTGAACTCACAGAGATCCTCCTGTCTCTGGCTCCAAGTGCCAGGATTAAATGTATGAGTCACCATGCCAGACTAGCCACAAGCTTTTGATAGGTGCCAGACTCAGACACTCTCCCTGGAGTGGGAGAGAAAGGAAAGGAGGGTAGGAGGGGGCTGGCTGCAGAGAACGCAGTCAGTGGTATGGGGAGGGGGAGGGAGTAGAGGAGGTTGGATGTAATCACAGTACATTGTATACAGTTTAAATGTAAAAAACAAATTACAGACTCTCTATAGTTATGTGTCTGCATTATAAGAATGCAGCACATTATCTTTGTAAAATTATTTTTTTCTCATCTGTTTCTAGATTTTTTTTTAAAAAATCCATTAAGCAATTGCACATGAGCTGTGTCACAGCCCAAAGTATGAGTCTGAATTAAAAAAGAAAAATAAAAACACTATACAGTCCTAGCCCACAGCCTAACTCGGGTCCACAAGATTGGTCTGGATGTGCCAGGAAAAAGAATTTTGTTTCTCTGTTGTGTGATTGTGTAGCCATTTAAATTTTATTAGCAATTACTGGGTCTGTTACCACTGACTACATTTTTGCAGTTACGGCCAAGTCCTGGCAACTGGGAGCATGCCCAAATGAGAAGCGGCCCAGGTGGACCTGGCCACACTAGAGATGCACTGGAATGTGACCCTGCCCCTCACTATGAACCGTTTCATTAGGATTCTCTTGGAGGCAGCCCATGCTGATAGTAGGGGAGCTGGCTGGAAATGGGAGAGGGGGAGATAGGACGAGGCAGATTCAAAGGATGACGATAAGAAGACTCCACACTGCTAAACCTCTTGCTTGGTGACAGTGCTGGCATTGGAAGTGTCCTGACAGTCCCAAAGGACAGCTTCCACCTAGGAGAGACACAGAAAGCTGGGAGGTTCTTGGTCAGATTTTAGTACATTGTGTCCAAGTCCTCCTGTTCATCAGAACAGGGCTAAGAGGGCATGGACAGGGATATGGGAGAAGACGCTTTTGTTGTTGTTGTTGTTGTTGTTATTATTATTATTATTATTATTATTATTAACAACAACAACAATAACTGTGCACAAATTAGAATATTCTGTGACTAACTAAGGAGTTGGTCTTCTCAGAATGACACCAGATGAGGCAAGCCTCCTGGCTTTCTCTCTAAGCTCCTGGAAGCCTTAATTCCACAGACTTAGTTCATCTTCTTCCCTAACCAGGGCCTGGACCTTCTGTCTCAGCTTCAAGAGAGAGGGACCCTGGGCTCTCATCACCCTTCTCATCTTCCAAGTGGTGGGAGATGGTCCACGGGGAGCTGGAGAACTCAGCCATGGACATGGGTCCTTCACCTGGGCCTGAGCTATACCCACCTCTGGACACCCCTATCACATGTCTGGGTATTCTACCTCCAGCATATGGCTCGGGGAGGAGAGATGCTAATTTTTGTTCCATGTACTGTCTCTCTGAACATCCACAGTGATTTTAAAATCAAACAGTTCACCTTCCTTAACTTAGAATCTGAGTATTATCCAACTTGCCTTTGATGCCTGAAAGAGCATGTGGGAACCTGCATTAAAATTCTCTGGCCACCCTAGAGACTTCCTCCTACAGGACATGATGTATCCCTGGGGAAGGGAGAGATAGGGAAGTTGACCATATTAAGTATCAGACAAGTACATGGTGCCCACACCTTCCTGTGTATTCTCACTCTGTCCCACTCCAATTTCACAGACAAAAGCTGAGGCTACAGAAAGGGAAGTGGCTAGCCAGGAGCAGGTGCGGAATCTATACCAGAAGCATGCCTCCTCTGCCAATCACAGTTTAATTAGTGCTCAGCAGCAGCTGCTGATGGAGGAATAGTTTGGGGCTCCATTTTGTCCTCCCAAAATGCCCATGGAACTGAAGAGACACCAAAGCATATCTTGCCCAGGTACCGTAGTCCCACAGGATGGAGCCAGGATTTGACACAGGCAATGTGGCTACACAGCGGGCCTCTCCCACTGTACATGCCAGCCCAACACCCTAAGGAAGGCATACACACATGGTGCATATCTGTCGGGAAATGTTCAACATCCTTGGTTGAAGCATCAAAAACTACCAGTCCAATATGTCACTGATGGCAGGGCATGCCACTTGTAGTGGCTTAAATAGGAATGGCCCCCATGGAATCATGTGTTTGAATGGTTGGCCTATTGGGAATGGCACTATTAGGAGGTATGGCCTTGTTGGAGGAAGTGTGTCACTGTGGGGGTGGGCTTTGAGGTCTCATATATGTTCAAGCCACACCCAGTGAACAGTTCACTTCCTGTTGCCTGAAGATGTACAAGTCTCAGCTCCTTCTCCAGTACCATGTCTGCCAGCATGCTGCCTTGCTTCTTGCCATGATGATAGGAGACTAAACTCTGAAACTATAAGCCAGCCCCAATTAAATGTTTTCCTTTACAAGAGTTGCTGTGGTCGTGGTGTCTCTTCACAGCAATAGAAACCCTAACTAAGACACCACTGTTTTATGTGCCACTAAGCACTAAAGCACTGTGCTGGTCACTCTAGGGCCCCATGTTTTCTGACTCCATCAGAAGTATGGAGGGGACTATCCATCTTACAACTACAGCCATCTTGAAGGCCTTCACATGAACAAGAAGTTAAAATGCGGGATAGATGTGGAGTGTGGAGGTTTTGGTAAGTGTAGATTCTAATGTCAGATCTCTTTTTTCTTTTTCTTAAAGAAAGCCTGATAAGCCCAATCTTTATGTGTGAGTGTCCAACTTATAAACATTAGCAGCTGGCTCATATTCTTAGTGTCCTGAACAAGGCAAACACACTGGACTTAAAAGCCCTGAACTGGCTGGGACATCCAGTCGCAGGCATCCCAGAGTGTAGGCAGGGCTGGAAAGCAGAAAGCTGGCGACAGTGTGTCTCATCTATAGCACCCTGCCTACCCATGGCTGTGAAAAGCACAGCTTTGCCAGGCTGCCGTTCTCACAAACTAACATGCTGAGTACCTCCTCATCACAGAAGTGGAGAAGTCAAGATGTTCCAGATGATGGAAGAAAGAGTGTAATAACCAATTTAAATATATTTATATTTAGTCTGTCCTCCATGGAGAACACACCCGCCTCAACACTCAGACCTTGCACTTCTAGCCTCTGATGTGTAGAAGAACACATTTCTGCTGCTTTGTGTCATCCAGCTTATGATACTGCATTCTGGAAGTCCTAAGAAACTGATAGGCCTGGGGAGTTTGGGAGTGCTATGTCTTTTTTCACCTTGAGCAAAATTGCTGGTATTTTTTGGGAAGGGGGAGGGGACAAAAAAAACCTACCAGGAGCTTTTTAGAAAAGTTTGCAAGAGATAAGGTTTACACCAAACCTGATAACCTAGAACTGTTCATATTTAGGTAACAGGCAGGTCCTCCCGAGGAACAAATGATTCCAACATCAGAAGTAAGACTCTTCTCATGATGGGCTGGACAGGCATGAGATGCACATCTAGGGTAGAAAGAGAGGGTTGCCGCAGCAGGTTTTAGGGTGGCCCCAAGCCAGTGTGTGCGGTGGAAGGTCCTCACATACACAGGTGACAGAGCAGAACACCATCACCCAAAGCCACTTAGGTGTTAAATGGTGTGGGGCTGCAGCAGAGCTGAGACAAGCTGGCAAGCCACTGTGGCAGTTGGGGACCAAGTCCAGGGCCACTGAGGCCAAGACTCTAGAGGAATGCAGACCGCACCTCCAGACCTCCTTGCCCTCTCAGTCACCCAGCTCACCTCAGCCTGCAAATATTTGTTTTCTTCTCTCTGGCACCAGCTTGGGGATCTAGCCGGCTCTCTGGAGTGCTAAGCTGAAGGGTATTTCAACCCTGGATGGCCAAAGACTCCTTCCAATGAAAAGGAGATAATCCAGGAAACAAAGCTAACTCTGCAGCAGAGCCCCTGCTTCATCCTGGAGTGTAGGAAGGTGAGGGGCAGGGACATGTGGAGGCAGTGGCTGACCACACCATGCTGGACCCAAACATCACCAGCAAAACAGGTAGAAAAGCCCCCTGGAATTTACTGAGAGCTGCACTCATGCCGGTTTGGTAAGAGATCTTATTTACATCTGCTTATTCACAGGTGGACAGTATAGTATATATTCTTTCTGGTAAGAACACCATGTAATGACTGTTTTGAACATGCCCTCTGGTGAAGGTGCATGATGGTCCCACTTTATAGATGAGTAAGTGCGTGTTGAGAAAAGTACTACAGCGCCTACAGTCTCAGAAGCTGTGGGAATCCAGCATGGTCTCGCTCTTACAGCCTTGTTCTGAACTACAGGGGCTACAATTTCACCTTTGGCATGGAAGAACTTGAGGGTCCGGACATGACTGAGTTACCAGAGGTATTTAAAAACAAACACACAGCAAAATAACTCAACAGGAAAGAAAGACCACACAAGTGAATACAGCAGGTCAGCATGAAGCCACAGTCACTTTCTGGGCCACTATAAAGGCCACTTCTGCTGTCAGAGGCTCACCTCCTTCAGAAGCCTGTGGAATTCAGTACTTCACAGTGGCTAGCCAGAGTCAAGACCTGCAGGGACAGGGACACTTCCCATGCGACACAGTAGACATCCAAGCAGAAACAGAGAACAGGACTGTCCCTGAGAGACTGGGCAAGCATGGCGGGCCAGTGAAAGCAGACCAGTGCCCACTGGTTCCAAGTCGGCCACAGGAGTGCTAGTAGTTTTAGTGGTCCCTTGGAAAGTGAGCAGATTCTTTTCCGAGGGCAGCCATTATGAAGTTCCACAAATGGAGTGGGCTATGGAAACAAACAGCTGTTCTCTGGAGGCTGCACAGCAGGAGCAAGTAGTCACCAGGGCCTCATTCCCCCAGAGATCCTGGCTAGACTCCCTTCCTCAGCTCTTCGTGGCTTCTAGGGAACACTGTCAGCCCTTGGCATTTCCTGGCTGGCAGGTGCCTCACTCCAACCTCCATCCCTGCTGTCAGATGGTATCGCTCCCTCATTTCTTCACAGTACCTTCTTGGGACACCATTCGGATTGCAACAGGAGCTCCTTTAACTATGGTGTGACCTCATATTAATTGTTCACATCTGCAGTGACCCCGTTTCCAAGTCAGGGCATGTTTTTGGTACTGGGATTTAAGGTCTGAACACACTCTTATGTTCAAATCATTGAGAAGGCAGAAGCCAGTGCCTGTGGAAGTCATGTTTCATGAGTGTGGGACACCTGCGCATCTCTAGGTGACGACTTCAAACACAACAGTGGTGGGTCCACAGCTGTATCAGTGTACAGGGGTGGCTGGAGCAAGCTGGAAATCTTCAACAACAGAAACTTATTTTTCCGTAATTCTGGATGACAGATTTCCAAAATCAATGTATACGCAGAGCTGGCATTTCTGAGAGCCACAGGGGACAGACACAGGCTTCTCACCTTGGTTTGCAGATGACTCTCTTTGCCCCACAGCTTAACATCATCTTCTTCTCTTCAAATCTGGATCCAAATTTTCTCTCTTGGAAGGACTTCAGCTGTGATGGTTTAAGGCCCACTCTGTGGTCTCATTTTAATTCAATTATGTCTTCGTGATATTTAATTGTGATTGTCAACTCCACTGGGTTAATAAATGCCTGAGAGCTCAGTAAAGCACACCTTGGGGTCCATCTTAGGAGGGTGTTTCTCGAGAGCATCAGATCTTGAGTTCTCTGACCTAATCAATGGATTGATCCCACGATGGATTCATAATGAGTATGATGTCCTTATTAACAATGATGAAAGGCAGGAAGTGAGGCTTGGCTACAGCAGATCACTGGGGATACGTCTCAGGGGCTATATCTCGCCTCGGCTCTTCCTGTATTGTCTCTTTCTTCCTGGCTTCTCCACCATGCCTTCCCATGGTGACAGCCTGAAGCCTCTGAAAAGGTGAACAATAAACCTTCCCTCCGTTTTATGCTGTCTATCAGATATTTGGTCACAACAGCAAGAAAGGTAACAATACACTCTGTTAAACTCCATCACCCAACAAGTTGAATCCATGCCTTAGGATTTCAACTTTAGAATGTGGCAGATGTCACAAATTTGAGTCACAGCATTGGTGGAGTGGAAATTCTGTGTCGACACAGCTGAAAGGGAAAACTCCATTCTGCTGTAGCTGCATCCCACAATTCACAGAGAAGTTGTCTGCCTTCCCTGGCCATAGCACGCCACCAGTCACCACCCTGAAGCACGCTGAATACAATCCATGAGCATGCCCTGATTCCCTGATCTTTGTGCCTATGAAGCCACAAGTAGGTACCTTGGTGAAATAACCAAATTCCCATTCAAGTTTGGAAACTCAAACACCACAGAACCCTGTGCTTGCTCTGTGTCTGCTAGCTCAGAAGCAGATGGTTTAAAAGAAAACATTCCATGTGGTGCCACCTAGAGGCAGAAGTCTAGGACAGGACAGAGAAAGAAAGGAAGTGCACTCCCACCCCCTCCACTTCTGGGGATCAGAGTTCCAAACTTGCAGCTGAAACTACCTCCTGGGCTCCCACCATCATACCCAAACAAGGTGTGAGCAACAGCTGGGAACAGTGAAGGCAAATGGGACTTCAACTCCAAATCTGCACCTACTTTCCCCACCTCTGGTTTTGGAGAGTCATTAAAATGTTTTCATTTGCCAAAGTCTTTGAATTCCTCTTCCATATCCTATTGGATATCCATGCATGCACCCATGCATAATGCTAAAAGTCCCCACACATGACCAAAGACACCAGTCCATGCAATTTTCTCAAGGGGAAATAAGCCACCTTGTAAGGAGAAACTTCAACATTCAAAATCTCTCCCCAGCTTTGTTGGGACACAGAGATAAGAGTCAGAGGCCAGCACAGAACAGGAAGATCTCCAGGTACTGGCTCCAGACATTTGTATCGCTTTATCACTGTGAATGTCCCTCCGCTTCGAAGAAAAGGTTTCGGAGGACTAAAGGCCATCTGAAAAATCATTACTGTAGAAAAACATTATTGATGTTTTGAATTTTTTTTCCCTACAGTTTTGACTGAATGTCCCCCATAAACCCAAGTGTTAATTGCTTTAGTGGTAGAATTAGGAGGTAACAGAACCTTAAGAGGGCCCAGGGTTAGTGATATGGCTGGACAGTTAAGAGCACTTGCTGCTCTTCCAGAGGACATGAGTTGGATCACCAGCACCCATGATGGGCAGTTCATATCTCCATCCCTCTGGCCTCCACATGCACCTACACACATGCGAACACACAGGCGCACACATGTACACATAATTAAAAATAGTAAACCTTGAAAGAGGTATCTAGTGAGAGGCCTTTAAGCCACTGGGGCTGTGTCCTCCTTGAAGGGGATGATGAAGCCCCAGACCTTCCTCCCCATTCTCTTTTCTGCTTCCTAGTCATGAGGTTTTTCGTCACTGTGCACTCTCCCAACATGACATAATATCTTCCACAGGCAACAGAGCCAACCGGGTCCTGGATTAAAACCTCCCAAAGCATGGGCCAAAACAAACCTCTTTTCTCTATAAGCCAACTATCTCCTTGTATTAGTTAGAGGAATATCTATGAATTACAACGAACACAATACAGGTAACAGAATCTACAGATCCTATTTGTCTAGCTAGTAGCCTACAGCGGTAAACAAAAAGACCCCTGGGGGCCTCTAACGAAAGAAAGTCATGGGGTCTTATTTCCTGGGCCAAAAGGCAAGCTCTCTGTGTATTTGCTCTGTCTCTGTGACAACAGCTCCTTCCCAGAAAAGCTTCTGTGACAACCTAATGAGTTAATAAAATGTCAAGTGTCTGGTTTCATACGATCCCTCGGACACGCAGGCATATATTCACTGTTGTCCCTCACAATGAGTGCTCTCATGGAGAGACTGTATTTTTCTGAAATGTATCTCTCTTCTTTTTATAACCACAAATAACAGAGGGAAGATATGAAAAGCGATTTGAATAAAATAATCACTGAGGGCAATCCACTAACCAAGAACAGAAATGTATTAGAAGCATGGCAAAACAAAGCCCCTCCCCCAGCTCTAAAAGGGGGGTCCTCAGAAGCATTCTGCAGCACCGTTAACGCCCGTCGGGCCCAGGTGAAAATTAATTTTAGTTCAGCAGCAGATACTTCACAGGGAAATACAACTAATAAATGAAGATATAAGCGTTCTACCTTCTTGGTTTAAAAAAAAATGTAAAATACATGAACTACTCTCAAGTATTATCCAGGAAGAGGGAGTTTATTTTAAAGCTATTACTCAATGCTGCCAAGACTAGAATTAAGTCCCAGACTTCACTCCTGGCCAGTGAAAGCAAACTGGTGCAGACCTTTAGCAAACCAGATGGGCAGCCTGTGGGCAGAGGCAGGAAAGGCTCCCGCCCTCAGTGTCGTCAACTTCATTTCTGAGAATCCAGCTCAAGGAAAGGGAGAACGCCGTCTCCACCAGCACGCCCCCATGCTGAAGACTCTTCAGTAGTGGAAAGCTGAACAAGAGTCACAGCGGGCAGAAGGGGAAGCTCAGAACAGACGTTTGCTTGGCATACGGAAGCCCGAGTTCAATCCCAAGCAGTACCACAAAACAAGAGTAAGGAATAATAGTATATCAGTAATGTGACACCAAATGAGTGGATTATTACCTAGGCATTCAGACGATAGAGAAATACAGAAAAACACAAAGATGACAGCATGATACAACGTTATATGAAAACTTTGAAATGAGAACTGGAACTTCCATGGTGATTACAAGTAGGACAAGGCCTAAGTGAAAGTTCCCAAGCTGTAACAGAGACAGGCTTCCTTTGTCCTCCTCTCCTTCCCCCTCAATTTTTACAGTATGTGATTTTTTTTTCACTTTGATGATAGAATTTCTTCTTATTTTCCAAAACGTCTTTCCTCTACTGCAGATATGAAAGAGCTGACCACAAGACACGTACCACCACAAGACACATCTCCAGGCTCCTCCATGCCCTTTAAAAAGGGCAAGGATTCTCAATCCCTTTTGTAACATATTATCTTCTCAATGCCAAAGTGTCACAGACCTCTTGACGCCATGACCTCTCAGGAGTGACAGTGGCCACCATGTTCCGAGGCAGACGGTTGTTTCAAAGAAATTTCTTTCCATGAAGTTGCTGCTCCCAGGGAACGTGAATTATCACCTCAGCCTTCAGCCCTGTGCCATGCATTTCTGTCACCTACATAGGAAGTTTCTTAAATGATTCTAATCACAGTGATGAGCAAAAGCCAAAAAGCAGAACAGGGCAGGAAAGATGGTTCAGTGGTCAAGAGTACTTGCTACTCTCCCAGAGGACCTGAGTTTAGCTCCCAGCATCCACGTCAGATGGCTCACAATCATCTAACTCCATTGCCAGGGTATCTGATGCCCTCTTACAGCCTCTGAAAACACCTGTAGTCAAATGCACCATGTCCACATGCAGACATATACATCTACACATAGTGGAAAAAAAATCTTGTTTTAAAAGTGAAAGACATGCAATGAGCATGACTAAGTTGCAGTGCAAATACTTTCACAAAACGACTGTTATAAACACACAGAAACACAGCTAACGTTACACAGAAAAAGCAAGGCATGGGTCGGGGAGATGCCTCAGTGGTTGAAGCTCTTGCCATGAAAACATGAGGCCTGGAGTTCAGATCTCCACCAGTAACTCCAGCCTTGGAAGGCAGAGACAAGGGTAGCTCAGAGCAAGGTAGCTAGCTAGTAAAACTAGCCATAGTGGTGCTTTGGATTTAACTGAGTGAGTCTGCCTCAATGAAAAGAAAGAGCAATGGAGGGTGATTCCAACATTAACCTCAGGCCTCCATATGTACACTTGTACAGACATACCACACACACACACACACACACACACACACACACACACACACACACACGAAAATGGGGGAAGAAACAGAAAGCCACACAATCAGACCCTTATGACAACTACTTAATGGTCTGTGCAGACTGCCTGGAAATTGTGCTTACACTCACGGCACATAGGCCCCATGCTGGTGCTTTTAGCACACACACCAAGATATCAACATGGTGCTCACACACTCCAAGACATCACCAGAGTGCTCACAATTAGAAGTCTTCCTGTTCACATTGGGAGAGGACAAAACCGGGGTCTTCTCAGAGTAAAGAACTTTCATTACTAACACCAGTGGATTCTACATTAGAATACTCTGCAACCCTTTCTAAAATCACATATTCACCTAAGGATGCAGGAGAGGACCATGTCTGAGTCTAGATGGATTTCCTCGAAATCCCACACTCAACTCCTAGACTGGAGAAGATTATGAAAGAAAGTGCAAGTTCAATTTCTCTTAGAAAAGGGATTTTTCCCCTCTCCTTTCTTGTCTAAACTTTCAAAAGTTGTTTTCTCAATTTAAAGCAAAAGCTGGGTGGGCAACGTGTTTGTAGGTATAGTTTAAAAAAAATTAACTATGTCTGGATCTAAAGACTAAGCAAACGCCTGTTGGGTCTCTACCACACCTGGGGAGAAGAGGGGGATGGAGGACAGCCAGGAATGAGCTGCTCCAAACCAAACCAAGCAGCTCCAAGCAGCTGCTCCAGAACCCTTTTCTAGATACATTCTCTCTCCACCACCTCTTCCCATTTCCTCATGAATGCTAATATACTAGGCTGCACCCACGAAGGCAGAGGCTTCCAGAGAAGTCAGTAATGTCACGGCTGCTCCTGACAGAGGTGGGGCTGGACTAACTGCTAATCCTGCATTCCTTTACACGCCCGTGGGCTGAATACTGCCAGCTAGCTAATGACAGTCT
This sequence comes from Peromyscus attwateri, assembly GCA_902168425.1. Lineage (NCBI taxonomy): Eukaryota > Metazoa > Chordata > Mammalia > Rodentia > Cricetidae > Peromyscus > Peromyscus attwateri. Next base: position 13,318 of record CABHPP010127111.1, read on the forward strand.
ATAGCCACTGCTAAAGCACACGGTGCCCTGAAAATGGCAGCTCTAGACTCTTATAGAGTGTTTAATGCTCCTTAGAGCCGGGCCGAAGACAAGGCTCACACATTCTATCACACTTGAAACTCAATTTTAAAAAATGTTAGATTTCTGAAAGTTTTAAAGTTATGCTAGAAGGAAGGACACAGTGAAAGAGACCTAATACTTATCAAAAAAAGCAGTTTAGGAAAAAAGGAAAAGAATAATAATAAGGAGAATGTATTAGGCCTAACAATTTAATGAGAAAAATCACACATAACAAGATTTAACACAGCCTCCCAAGTCTCTCCAGTCTTCTCCTCCCCAAATCTTCTCTGAAGGGCACAAGCAGGCATGGAGGATACTGTACCCCCAATGCCAGGTGAGAGGTCAGCCTCAGAACATGGGGAGCATGTCCGCATGAGCATACTATTAGCGAGTGAGTATCTGGCTCGTGTGGTGGCTCCAAACCCAGTGCTCCTTCCTGTGCATCAACAGACAGAACCTCAAACCCCAGGAACAGCTCTGCTAAAAGTTCAAGTTCCTATCCTCCCAGGGTCTTGACCCCAGCTGTCTCCCAGAGCCACGGCAGAGCCAGAACAGAGAGTCCTCCTGGCAGAAGTGCCCCATGGCCTGGCTCCCGAAGTCTATGAAAGAGCAGAGAGGTGCGGCTCCATGGCAGTCACCCATCAGACGAGCCAGGGCCACACCTCCTGATGTTGCCTACCTGCCTGGATGCCAGGAGGATGAACCAGAGCCAAGTTCACTGTGCTGAGACCAACTTGGGAAGAAGAGAAGACTCTTCGGGGCAGGGAGGATGGTCACTGGACATCCCAACCCCTCCACTGTCTGAGGTGCCTCCTTTCCTGGGGATTATGCTCAACCCAGATCTTATGCATGTTTCAGGAGCACAAAATGGACAAGAAGCTAAAGAAGAGGTGGGATGGAGAGGACCACAGAGACCATCCCATGCTGGTATTCATCAAAAGGACAGCCCAGCGAAGGCCCAGGCCATGACCAATTACAGAGAAAGCAGATAAGGAAGCACAGGGACATGAACTGAGTATCTACTCGGCACAGAACACTGACATAATACGCCCTCAGAGAATCATTGAGAGAACTCTACCACACAGTCAGATGGTCTCCAGCCCTGGACCAAGGCAGCCAAATACAGTCCTTGTTAATTGAGAGGCACCCCAGAACATAATGCCTGGGATTCTGAAGGTGAGGGTAGCATCCAGGAAAGGGGGTCTCCTCTGCTCACCCAAGCAAGGGCTCTTCTACCATATTACACTTCTGCACAGACCACACTGCTCAAAGGCAGAAGGAAAGCTGGCCCACTAGCTCACGGCCAACAGGGCGCAAGATCCAAGCCTGACTGGACTTCCTGCTCTTGGTCTGAAATTCCACCCTTATCCACCCCTGCCCATAACCACAGGCAGCCAGCCACTCACGGCATTCCTTCTCGTCACTCTTGTCGAAGCAGTCAGGCAGCCCGTCACACTGCCAGGCACCCGGAATGCACCGCCCGTTGCTGCACATGAAGTTACCTGGGATGTTGCACTCGTTGGTGAAGTTGTTCCCAGGGAGCAGCTGGCTCTCTGTAAGGAAGAGAGAACAGGTAGTCAGAGACACAATGACCACAGCCAAGGGCCTGAGCCCTGGTCTAGCTGGAAAGACCGACGTTCAGTCCAGATGAGACTCCTACTGGCTATCTTTGCTTTTCTGAGTCTGTTTCCTCACCTATGAGAAGCACTTGTATCTTGGCCCACCTCAGTACAAAGATGCCGAGGAACTAGCTGGAGCAATGCAAAGAAGCAGTCAGAGTCCAGCATGAAACAGGCGCTCATCTCTCTCATGGAGATCTGTGAGACATGGGGCTAAGGAGATGACTCAATTGTTAAGGGCACCTGTGGCTCTTCCAAAGGACCAGTGTGTGTGTGTGTGTGTGTGTGTGTGTGTGTGTGTGTGTGTGTGTGAGAAAACCCAAATGTTCTTTCAAGTTCCAGATAGGAATATGCCCTGGACCCCAAATATCCCCAACAGTGCAAGCCTTCAAAGCCTCAGACTCACAGCCCCTACAATCAGAGTCCTTGACTTGGAGCCAAGTTGGCAAGAATACCAGGAGATCATTCCCTCCAGAAATAGGATACCTCGATCTACAAATCAATCTGCCTGACATACGAAATCTGTACTCAGGCTTGCTAACCCCCAGGAGGCTGTCCAGATCACTATACTATCCAAGAGTTACTGGAGGTTTAGAACCAAGTCCCCAGGCTCAGGTTCAAGTCCACTAAACAATCATAAAATGCCAAGGGCCCTACCCGGCACCATCCTTAAGACAGGAAATTAAACAGACCTCATGAGAGCAGGTATGGGAAGGTACACAGCTTATCCACCTTGAACCTTAGAGGCAGATTTTCCAGAGAGCCAAGATCTGATAGGTCAGATGAAGCTGAGCCAGTGTGATTAAAGGCTGGGAGATAAGTAGCCATCTAGAAGTAAAATTGTGTTAGAGGAAAAGGAAGAAAAGACTAGTCTGCCAGCACACTTCGGCTCTAAACGCCTCAAGTCATTCAATAAACAAGTACTAGGCCTTTATGAGCAGACACTTGAGCTATGAAGGAAAGACAGAAGGACATGTGCACCCTGAATTCCTTACTGACATTAAGGTGTTAGGAGCATGGCCTTCTAGAGCTGCCTATGGGGAACAAGACAGCAAGACTCATATTCTTCTTTCACAAGCTTTGCCAAAGGAAGTAGCTTCACCTCAGGCTCAGATCCCTCTTACAGCCCCTCACACCACTAACCTGCTGTGCACCTTTTTCTTTCTTATTTTTTGATCTATTTATTTACTGCCCAGAACACCCTTCATGCCACTGTGTCTCCTAGTAAACTGCTGTTCACTTGCTAGCACCAAACTCCTCTGTTAGCTTCTCTCTGTGGAGTGGTGCCCGGCTTCTTCATGCACAGAGAAGCACGGTTGTCTGGCAGAGCTACTTTGGAAGTGGTACTAAAAGTACGTTTCTAACTGGAACGAGCAAGCAGGAGCCAATGGGAATGGACATAGGCATCACACAAGCCCTTGTGCTGTGGATATCCTCTTGGAGACCATCTGCTACCCGATACTAAATTAGCAACCCATATACACGCCACTCTTCGGAAATGAGTTTTCATCGTTCATTCCAAGAGGGAAGCTACAGCAAAAGGTTCCACTCAGCCCAAGTACATCCCAACCCTATCCCTTGCTCACTCTATCGGTCCCGACGCGGCCAACCCCTATCTCCATCACTGCAGCTAGGACTCTAGTCCACGCAGCTACAATCCCATGGGCATCACCACTGGCTACAACTTCCAACTCAGCCTCCTGCCTCACAGTTTGTCCCCCGAGTCTGAATCTGTCTTCTGGCCGGAAGAATCTGCCGAAGGAGCACACAGACTATGACATTTTCCTACTTTAAAAGGCCAAAGAGTGGTGGGGGCTGGGGAGATGGCTCAGTTGGTAAAATGCTTGCCATGCAATCATGAGGGCCCGAGTTCAATCCCCAGAACACACACACACACACACACACACACACACACACACACACACACACATACACACAAAAGCCCACGATCCCAAGGGAAGTGGAGGTGAGTGGATCTCTGAGGCTTCCTATTTGGCAAGTTCCAGGACAATGAGAGACCTTGTCTCAAAACACAAAGTGGGCAGACGTTGAGAAGCAACAGCTAAGGTTTTCCTTAGCTTTGACCTACACTCACACATCCATGAACACACATTCATGCAGACCCCCATACACACACAAACACATATACATTTGTGCACTTACAAAGACAAAAGAACACAAACACCCATACCCCAGTGTTTTTTAGTTAGAATTCAAGGCAAACAAGAAAGATTCCAAGAAAGAAGTGGCATTTTCAGTGGAGGCTGATATAAAGTACAGGCCCTTCAGATCAAAGGAACAGAGTCAAAGGCACGACGTGGGGAGGAATCGCCTGGGGCATGGGTCAGAAATAGAAGACATGCCGTTCTGATGGGTAGGAGTTACAAACACACTGTATCACCATGTGTCCAATCCTGCCACCCAATCCATCAGGATGCTCCTTTCTGCAGAGCACAGACTCAACACAGGACTGCCTCTGAAGGCAACTACACAAGTCACCACTAACCCTGGAAAGAATGAGCAGGAACTTTATTATCTCCAGGCAGAAATCTGGATGCCTATGGGGAGGAACCCAGAAAGCAGTCACATGCTGGATTCTAGCCAGATACTTCATGCTCAGCTCAGAACCTCCACACCCCTACCCCCCATATACATTCCAGCTGTTTGAGAGCAACTGCTCTGAGCATCACCAGCCAGCCGGGAATTCCTCAGGGCTGCGGAATGCAGAGCTGAGACTCGGTTTTGTTTGGAAATCACTTCGACTCGCTTTTGTGGAGCTAACTCCTCGAAGACAAACCCCCTGGAAAAGTCACTGCAACTGTGAAATCTTGATCTGATAAACAGATTTCCGAAACCAGAAAATTGGCCAGATTAGATTCCAAAGAGCTTGCTCTGAGCATCAATGAGGCTGGCAACACATGGACCTGATGAATGGCTGGGTAGGTTCAGAGACAACTTATCCGTTAGACTCAAATGTCCTGCCAGTCCTAGGACACCCCGCTTAGTGGATACAATAGGCACATGCTCTTCTGACCCCCCTTAGGCACACAAGGGGCACCCCGCCCAGTGCCTTAGGAAAGTGACATCATCAAACATAAGAACATATGAAGAAAACAAAGCAAGAGAAGATCCTCTTGTGGATTCTGTCTTTCAAGCCTCCCTCAAGCCCAGCCCAGCTGCCTCACTGGACAGTAGCACCTGCACCATTATCCCTTTCAACCTGCAGTCTGCACAGAGAAGAAGTTTGTGGGAACATAAATCAGGGCCTGGAGACATTTTCTCTTATCATGACTAGGGGTAAGGTATTACTGACATTAGCATGTACAGGCCAAAGAACCATGTAGCTTTGACTGTTAGAAATGTCAGGTGAATTGTGCTATATTTCTCCTATCACCCATTGAGACACCACAACACAGAATCATCTGACTTGACATGTCAATAGTGCCGAGGCAAAGAAATACCTGTTTAAGCCGAGCTGCTACTTAGCAGTTCTCACTCGCTCCAGCTGCCTCTCTTCACACTGAGTGAGCTTTTGAAACACAGCTGATGGTGTCTCCGTGCCCTTCAGACAAATCTGAACTCTCACCACCTGGTTTAGAGAGCCCAGTGTGGTCCTGACTCTGAAGTCCCTGCAACGTCCTTCAGAACCCGTGTCTGGACCATGTGAGCATCGTTCCTGCCCCCAGGCTCCCAAACAAGTGGCTGGATGACCCAGAAGAATCTCAGCCCACTTTCCCCCTGGTGTTTGGGGCTGTGTTGTATCCCTCCAAAACTGTATGCTGTGGGCCTAACTGTTAATACTTCATATTGGGGAAGCATTTAAAGACAGAGTCCTTAAAGAGGTGATACATCACGACGAGGCTGTTGGAGTGGCCCTAACTCACTATGACTGGTGCCCTCACTGGAAGAGGAAATTAGAGCACAGACATCTGTGGAGGGGACAACATGAAGACACAGAGAAGGCGGCCATCTGTAAACCAAGCAATGGGGACTGAGAAGGAACCAACCCCACTGGCAGCTTGATTTCAGAGCTCCCCAACTGTGGGACAAGCCATCTCTGACATTCAAGTCCCACAATCTTAACGGAAATCCAACCCAATAGGCTAGCCTCTTCCTGCTCATCCTTCAGCCCCAGCCTAAGTCATCAAAGCTGAGAACCTGTCCCAGACACCCAGCCGGAAGCTGGTCCTTCCCTCTGCTCATGCCCTGTGCTCCGCTTGATCCCAGCCTGTGCTGGTGGTTGCCTCTACACTAATGTTCCTGCTGGGCAGAATGCAACCCCCTTTGGCACAGACTCTGTTCTGCTCAGCTCTACATCCCAGGCATCTGCCATTCCCAGCTCTCCCATTCATATCTCTGACAACTCTAAGAAGAATACCAGGCATGGCATTAGTACCTTAGTCCCCATCCCTGAACTGCCCCATCAACCTTTACCTCATGTCCTAGCATGTGGGTGGGACCTGTGCATACATAGTTAAAATAAGGGCTTTAGGGGATCTGGACCTGAACAAGTACCGTCTGCTTGAAAGGAGGTTAGAAATCTTTTCAGCCCAATTGCCCGGCTTTCTAGTGGCAGCAATACATATCCCATCTCTGTGTCTGGGAACATGTTTAAATAAAAAATTGACCAGCATTAGCACAAAGTTGGCCTTCTCCTCCTCTCTTCTCTCTCTCTCTCTCTCTCTCTCTCTCTCTCTCTCTTTTTTCATTAAGCCAAAGAATCAAAAGGAGTTGCCTGTTTCCACTGCAGAACATCATTTAACTGAAAATAACTATACCATCTGTACAAGAATGGAAAAATGAAAGCCAAGCCCTTCCTTCTCAGGCAGAAGACAGCAGCCCATTGCTACAGCTTTTTCCAATGCCCCTGGCCCACAGCTCTCTACTTGATGTGGGGAACCAAACCGGGGCAATTAGAAACTCCAGCCAGGACTACATCCTGCGGCAATCAGCCAGAACATCCAGCCAGTGACACTGACTTTTCCAGCCGAGAAATGGGAATTTCATTCCGGCAGCTCGGGTCCTTTGGCGTTTCTCATTGCTCTCCACTCAGCCTCCCTCCCTAGCCGCATCCGTCACGGTGCAGTCTGAATGGACATCTGCAAACAATCAGCAGGCTCCATTTTCTGATTTCTGCCCAGTGGCCGTTCATTCTCCTCATCCACTTCCTGACAGTCTAGATCTGTGAGCCTGATGAACAGAACAAGATGCACAGATTCATGTATCCAGCACACATGCGCAGCTAAACATTCGGGCTTGCAGATTTCAGATAGCTCTTCCCTACCACCTCTTCAAGGCACCAAATAGACTTCTCCCACTGCCAGGTGCCAGCGAGTTCAGGGGCCACCGTTTTCTCTGTGACTCACTTCTTGAGACACGCACACACACCTGCACACACACCTGTGCACACACACACACAAACTCACCCACAGAAAGTTAAGGCCACCTAGGGAGCTCTTCTCTGCCGTTTGTTTACAAGCATAGCTAGAACATCTCTGAAGAGCCCTTCCACTCCACTGTTTCCATGTGGTGTGAGCACTAAACAGAACCTCGGACATCTGTCCTGTGCATTTCCAAAGGCCATTTGGTCCTCATCACACAAATATCTTCCTGTCCAAGCTTGGATATGGGAGCATCTGGCAGTCACCAAGAAGGCAGCAGTCACACGAGAATGTCTGGGTCTGGCCTGGCTCCAAGCACCTGAGTTTAGCCAGCGCGCCCCACCCCTACACCCCCGGCCTTGTTAATCTAGACTCCCTCTGCCCCATGAGCTCATTCCATTAGTGTTGCCTCAGTTTACCCATCTGATCAAGGGAGATCATTCAGACATATTGCTAAGAAAGGGTAAAATGATCCCATTCTTCAGCCTAGGACACCTGACTCTTTATATTCACAGATGTACTATAAACAGGGTCCATGGCCTAAAGGAAAATCACACACAGTTTCTCTCCAGAACAAGTTAAGGATGGAGCAGGTCACCAGGATAATGAGCGTGCCCAGTTGTCCACCCAGTATCTGTCCATCACACAGCTTCATGGCTTGTTTCTCCCAGGAAGTGTTCCAGAATGATGAATGCTTTGTTTTCTTCTTACCAAATAAGCTAAGGAAGAAAGCCAGTGGCTAGTATTCAGGGAGCAAGGGAAGGTCACATGAAGTGTTGGAATACACAGTTTCCCCAAGGAGTCAACTCCATAAACTATTTTTATCTGGACCTGTGGCCTCTAGGGCTGAAGCTACTGCTTATATTTTGATGTATGTTTTCATTTTATGCATCATTTCATGAGGAAAACTACGTGGAAACGGTGTTTGTGTTGAGGGGAGCTATAGAGCCACTGAGATGCTGTCCTTATGAGGTCTCATGTCCATAGTCCAAAGGCCTGCAGCCCCTTGTGATGCAATCAATCTACAAGTTGAACCCTGAGCCACACCAGGGCCTTCACTCAACCCTCCTCTGACTTCTTTAACAGCCCTGGAGATGCTGATTCCTATAGGCTTCTCCACTGGGGCAGATCGACTGTCTGCCAAAGCACTTGAATGTGGCAGGGATTTAACAGCTATTCTTTTTTTATTAGTTCTTCAAAGAACCCCATGAAACAGGCATCTGCCCCTTTTATAGCTGAAGGAACAAACTGAAGACAGGACTCACCCAAGGTCACACAGCTAGAGATGGCCAGACAGTAAACACTTCAGCTGTGTAGGCCATGAAGCTGGGCTAAAGCTACTTACTGTACAGGTGCCCAGATAAGACAGAGAATCGTAGCCCATAAATCTTTCATTGATGGAATTTTTCAAAAATCTTCAAAATTATCAAGAGCAATTTTCTTTTTTTTTTTTAAGATGTATTTACATTTATTATGTACACAGAAGAGGGCGCCAGATCTCATTACAGATGGTTGTGAGCCACCATGTGGGTGCTGGGAATTGAACTCAGGACCTCTGGAAGAGCAGTCGGTGCTCTTAACCTCTGAGCCATCTCTCCAGCCCCCAAGAGCAATTTTCTGTATTCCAGGTCTACCACAGAGAAGAGTGGGTTTCTTTCTGGGATGGGGGATAATGAACTTCTCAGGTAATCGAAAGTCCAAGCTAATCAGAACTGATTACAATTGTCTGCTTTTTGAATTGTTCTAACTATTTAACCCTGTAGTGCAGGAAGTGTCAGACAACAGGTAATGGGAGCACAGCCACTTTCCAACCAACAGCTGGGCCATCTGTCCATCCCATCACATCACCACATGAAAAAGAGGCTGCTCTTACTGTTCCCTGGCCCCAGAGAACCTCAGCTCATCTGCTGCCCTGTGTCCCTAGCAACAAGCAAATGCTAGGCATCGAGACACCATAAATGGCTGCTGACCACAGGGATGGGGACAGAACCTGCTGACTCCCACAGACATTACTTTAGTTCTGACATGAATTTATCTGAACGGCCTTGAACTTCAATTTTGCTTTGCCATGTGCAACCAGGTGGATCAATGACACTGGACCTCCAGAAGGAGGCTTTTCTAAGTTCCCAGGAAGAGAGGCAGAGGGAAGAGCTTGAGCACATGTCCAACAGTTCTGTCTACCCATGCCCTCACCAAGGGTGGGCTGCAGGCAGATGTGCCAAGAGTCCAGTGCAGTACCCCCCATCCCCAACCTTTTGCTTATGCAGCTTCCAGCAGCAACAGCAGGAGGGGGTCAGTGAAGCTGAGCTGAAGGGCAGGAGAGGGGGCAGCCTGCAGCCCAACTCCATCAGGCTGTGATAAGCTGGGCTTGTGATAAAGCTAATCGCCGCTTCACTCAGGCTCAGATGTAGGCAGAGGTCAAGAGTAAGGGCTGTGCTTCAGCCCCAAGATTATCCCCATGCAACAGGAGACCAGTGCAGCCATCTCCACAGTCTCGGGGAAGCACTCTGCAGCAGACCATCTGCTCACACTAAGCCCCTGAGCCCCCTCTCACACTGCAGGCACGGCTGTAACATAATAATGCCAGCCAGGGAATGAGCCAGAAAAGCAAAATGACCTTCATTCTGGCCCCAAAGCACATCTTGATGATGAAGGATTTCTGAACTAAGACTCAAAACAAGCAGAAGCCAGAAAGGAAAAGGCAGTTGGATACAACTGCATTAAACTGTGAAATTTCAGGTCACTGATAAACACTATAAACACGCTTCAGACGTCCCATCCACTGGGAAAAGATGCTCACTATGGGACCATAAAGTGTGGCTATGTAGAATTTCCTTACAAAACTACATAAGAGAACACAAACGATGTAATGGCGGGGGGAGAGGGGGAGGCTGGACAAAGCATCTGGAACAGGTGCTTCTACTGATGAAGGGGTGCTACATTACTGTAATCACAGGGTGATTAATGGAACCAGCATGCTCTCATCCACAGCCATCAGACTTTGAAAAAATCTAAAGAAATGGAACACCGGGAACCCAGGCATGACACATGCTTGGGGACTCTGAAGAGGACCTGACGGCAACACACAAGGCCCAAGATGATCACCCTAGGCAGCTGATGAACATGCACAGTGCACAGGGGGACACAAGGGAACGACACAAAGCAGGGGCTGGTGAGAGAGCTGAATAAGTAAAAGAAACCATCCTGCAAGTCTAATGACCTCGGTCCAGTCCCTGGAACCTATAGTAAAGAAAAAGGAATAAAGAGCCAGATGCTCCCATCTGCAGTCTCAGCGTTCCTACATCATGATGGGAGGGAGGCAGAGAGAGGAGAATCCGTCGGCTTGGAGCTCACACAGGCAGGAGAGCAGACACAAGAGAGACCCCGCCTCAAAAATAAAGGGAACAGAATCTACTCCAACATAGTTGTCCTTTGCACATGTGCCCCAAAAACAAAACAAAACAAGCAAAAACAAAAAAACACACCACTGCATGTTCATCAGAAGAACAGGGGGAAACACACTCCCTTCTCCACAGCTCACAACACACAGAGCTTTCATGGGATGAACTGGGGTGAACTGAACTTGCATGGGTAATTCTGAGAAACTTAACAGGAAGCGCAAAGGCAAGCTGTCATCCATACTAAGCTCAGAAACAAGCAATTTTAGGGGGCACATGTGGAAAGGGTGACTACCAAGTTCAAGGTCATGGTTGCCTCAGGCTCAGAGAGGGCACAGGTGGGCACCGAGGGCACTTCCAGGGCAAGCTCTCTTTCTTTCTGCAGTCTGAAACAAGCAAGAACCCAGGGAGCGGGTGGCGAGCACACAGGCTTGCCAGGCATTTTTCTTGGTGACCTTCTGTGTACTTTAGAAACATTTCAGGAGTGAAATTCATTCGAGAGAATGAAAACTCCACGAATATTTGAGGAAACCTACAAAAGATAAATGGTCCCAAATGTGGATGACACTCTACACTTCACAAGACCCTCAACTGCAAAGGAATGCAAGACGGAGGGGACGAGTGTCACACTGGAAGACCCTGCAAATGCGACGACGCCCATCCAGGAGCTTTGCTCTGTTATGAATTCTTTTCATTTTCTGAAAGGCGGCAACAGTTGCCGAAGGGTAAAAGCCAATCATGGAGGGGACACTAAGTATCTCCCATCAGACACATTTTCCCACCCACACATTAAGCCATGGCATTCCAAAGGCAAAAATAACCAAGCCTAGGACCAAGTCAGGTGCTTTAGATCCAAATTCTAAGAAGTCAAGACTGTCTTTCTCAACCGCCCCCCCCCCATCCTTCAGCTGAGCTGAGACAGGCTCAGAGGGAGCGAGGCAACAGAAGCTGAGATTTGCTAAATAGAGCTCCCTGGCTTTTGCCACTCTGGAGCACAGGAGAGGTGGCCTGGGAGGACAGCAAGGAGAAGGCCAGGTTTCGCTCCTTGCCCTCCTCCCAGTCTTTCCATGTGAAGAACCACCAGACCCAGTCTCAACCCTGGTTCAAAGGTTGAAGTCTCTGATAACTATAGAAAACTGGGCAACTTCAGACAATTGAGTTACCCTCTCTGAGCCTCGATACTCCACCTCTCTGGCAACGTTGCCGAGAGATGGAAAGATGCTAGATGGACAAACAGAGCATAAACAGGTGGATGAATAAAGTATGCCCAACAGCAGGTGGCATGTACTCGGAGTTTAGGAAACAGCCCTATTTGTTACTCCTTTCTGGCCATTCATCCTCACTGACTCTCCTCAGACTCTGACACTTCGGTAGCATTTAGAGAAGGCTATGACCCTTTCTGATCCATGCCCTCTAAAAGGGGACAGTCTGGGCAAGGGAATGCCTGATGTTCGCGGGGCAATTTGACTGTGTCGCTTAGACCCAAAAGCAAACCACGGAGAGATACGGAGGAGCTCATGCGGCTGCTACCTTCCCTCACACGATCATCTCAGCTCGGGAATTTCTTAAGAAATCAAGAGCCGCTGGCACAGGAGATGACTCCATGGGCAAAGAGCTTGCAGTGCGGACATGAAGACCTGAGTTCAAGTTTTAAGAACCCACATAATACGCATCTGAAATGTCAGTATTCCCACAGCAAGATGCAGGGCAGAGCCAGGAAGATCCTTGGGAGCTCAAAGGCCAGCTAGCCTGGCTTATGCAGAATCAAAACAAGGAACCCTGTCTCAAACACGGTAGAAGACAAGGCCTCTGTTATTCTCTGACCTCCACAAAAGCACTGTGGCACATGCATGCTGGCTGCCAGCACTCACACGCATCAACGCACACACATACATATCCCACACAAGATAGAGTCGGGGGCTCTTTAGGACATTCCTAGGAATCTTGAACTGCAGCCAGACTATAACTTGCAACAACTGTTCCAAAGAATCTGGAATTGCTTCTCCACCCTAAGCCTCAGTTTCCCCACGTATAACATAAAGCAAAGCACTGGTAGACGGTGTCTGAGTCATTTTTCTATCCTTAACGCACCTGCTCTTTGTCTCTGTGGATATGACCCCAACAGTGGGCAAATGTACACCATCTATTCCAGATGTATTCAGCATTTAAAAGTAGTGTCTGGGTTCACATGGAGGTCTTCCTACAGGAGGTCCTTCCTCCTGTCTAAACAGAGCAACTGAGAACCAGAGCTCATCAGCTCGTTGAAAGGCAGGCTGGAGATGCCCAAAGAAACCAGGTTCCTGGTTACTGGGAAGACCTAGTCCCATGTACGCTTGTAACCAGGGACAATTTATCCAAAGGGCCAGGGTCAGACCTGCCTCCCATTCCCTATGGATCCAAGGGCCTCTCCAATTTAGTTCACTTACCCACTACCTTTCATCATGTACTCAGTAAATGAACAATTGTTTGGCTTATCACTTCCTATTAGGAAAGGAACTCAGGCATGGGGGGGGGGGGGGGCCCCCGGCACACCAGTCTGCTGCCGCCAAGCAAGGGTGGAATGCCTATTAACCAATGTATCTTCTTAAAAAGCTTAATCCATTAAACCGGTCCATCCTGCTTCTACAATCTGCTCACGTGGCACCCTCCCTTCCCACTGAGCTGACAAGGGGCCCTCCATCATGAGGAATTAACTGGTGTCTCGAGCAAATACTGCTGGGACATCTAGTGAGCACTAGAATTCAGTAGTACTTACTGTGGAGTCCTCAAGGATCACAGCTCTCAGAGCAATTTACCAATGCAAGAGGCCTGTCAGGTCTGATGAGTCAGGGAACTGAAACCCTTGGATGGACCTGTTTGGGCTTTCCAGACTATGAAAGGTGGTTTATGGCCAACTGAAAACAAAGTTTAAAATTAAGGAGGACTTGATGTGGGCACACCTATAATCCCTGCACTCGGGAGGCTGAGGTGGAGGATCTGACCTCAGGGCCAGCCTAAGTCACATAGTGAACTGCCATCTCAAAAGAAAGAAAACAAAACTAAAGCTACAGAGTTCTCATTCCAGACACATGATAACCCATGTGCCCCAAATGCCAATACCATTCCATCCAACCTCAGGGAGCAGCTTTGACACCATGACTCAGTTTACCCATTTACAAAAGGGAAACAGAACAAACCCTAACCTAACAAGCTCCACAGGTAGTCAAAGGAAAAGGGCTATTTCACTTTAAAAAAGAGAAAAGTACAAATTCAATGGAAACATCCAGGTTTTTATCCATTTTATGACAACACACAGATAGAGGCCATAAGATTAACCACAGCTCACTTCTTAAAGGTATTATTATTCACTATTAAAGAGTTACTATTCTATAAAAACTAGGTGTCATGTAGATACATAATATGTCATTTCCCAAGGCATACCACTATAATGTAGCTACATGATTAGTAATTAGAAGATGGGTGATCTGAACTGCACAAGGATTCACCCCACACTGAATACAATAGAATCGTTCTAGGTGAGATGAGAGAGCAGAAGAAGTGAGCTGTTCATTAAGAAATGATTTTTCAATAAATTCAATAGCATGCCCCACAGTGTAGCTCCTGGTCTTCTGGCTACTGCATTGATCTCTGCTAATGGGGACAGCTCAGAAGGAAGGCACTGGCAAGAAGTCAAAAGGCTTGATGAACACTGAGACCATGATTCACTTTCAAGCAGGATGCAGCCCTGCAGGTCCCTCTCTCTTTAATCCCCAGCATTAGCTGGTTCCTACCCTCATCCATCCTCATGGAGTTACCACTGGCCTCCCAGTCTCTGAACCTAATGGCTACTTTTCTATATTTACCTCAAGCACACATTTTTGCTATTGCTCTTGAAGCAGAGTCTCACCATGTGGCCCAAGCTGGCTTCAAAACTCAACCTTCCTGCCTCTCAGTACAAGTGCAGGATTACAGATGTGAGCGGCCATACCTGGTCTATGTGCAAAGTTCTGCCACACTAGGCCACCTGGACCAGCCCTTCCTTCTAAGTTACATCCCTTCAGTGACCTACACCTCCTATTGCCCTGCCTCCCGCGTACACCCTTGGAAGCAGCTTCCTCCATCTACCCCTCAATAGTCTCGGGGCTCTGATTCCTTTGGCACAAGCAACATATGGCTTCCCTGAATAAGCCACCTTGTCCACTATTAGATTTTACCTTCAAGGTGAAACCCTAACCTGATACCTCTCTTCTCTGGCTAAGTTCTTCTCCTTTCAACTCCATCCTGTACCCAAGCTTCACTGCTGCATCCCCTACCACCAAACATATTTCCATGGCAGCATCAGCTTACCATGTCTAAAACAGAACTCTAAGTTTCTCTAAGCTGGCTCCTCCTGCCATCCAACCCTCCCCGGTTACTCCCATTCACACAGGTCAGCAGGTGGTATTTCCCACACATCTTTCCTCTCCACCCTTGCCTCCCCCAACCCTAGAACCAATCTGTCCCTATATTACCTGCAACCTCATTGGCATTTCTCAGTCTGCAGAAACCATCCTTCACTGGCCCCTCAAACAAACCTCACCACTACACGCAATGTTTGCAACAGTCCCATAGCTCCATCCCGGAAGGGTAAAGCTGGAGACCCTGGGGGGGGGGGCATGCCCACCTAGTCCTCCCCACTTATGCAAACTTCTGCCACTTCACATATCATAATGCTCTAGAAACTTCTGTTGTTCCCAGCTGCCCGCTCAGCATAAGCAGCTTTTATACAACAGAATGGCCCATCCATGTCCTAATGTAGCCCTGGGCCCAGACAGAAAATGTAAAGGAATGGGGGGCGGTGGACAGATGAATGCGAGGGTGGATGAATGAAAATACTGGCAGCTGCTTCCTTGCTCTATATTATAAAAAGCATGCCACCAAACATCTTGTGGATTATTCCCACAAGTTAGGCTGATTTCCACATTTGTACATAGTTCAAGATTTATGGAACTAAAAAAGTCCTTCGTGCTTAGATATTATAATAATAACTTGATCCAAACTTGCTTACTAAGAAATAAATCCATACTATTATTCTATCTCATGAAGAGTTCATAGATCCTGAGATTTTTCTACAAAACAGTCTCCACCTCTAAGTACAAACTAATCATTCTTCAAGCCAAAGGTCAGAGGCAGCTCAACATTGGCAGGTGAGAGCTTGCCTCCCGAGCTCCTGGTACAAAGACTGTACAGAATGGTGTGGGTTGTCAGTGGTACCCGACACAGCTACCCATGAGCAAACCCAACCTCCGGTGAACGCCCATCCTCACAAAGCCAGCTCACAGAAGTCAAGATCAGCTCCACAAGCTGGGAAAAAGAGCCAGGCCCACACACGTCCAATGAGTGACACAACCCTGAGAGTCCGCCCTGTGTTGCCATGAGCCTTGGACTGAGACAGTCTTTCAGCTGACTCTACAGGCCTAGCCATAGGAAAGCCAACCCCCTCACCCCATGGGAAATCCCCAACCATCAGCACCCTACCCTTGGCCTTTATTTGTTTCTCTCTGTATCTAGGGAGCAGTGACAGCTGCAGCCAGCCCAGTGGCATTTGAGGCTGGGACTCTCATCCAGAGCAAAACAGCCAGCCTTTTGCTACTGGAGGTGATGATGGTGGCCTGGCAGAAAAGAAGGTACTAAATCAAGAGCTGCCCTTTGTGGTCCATGGCTTTAGGAGTGCTAGAATTAGGTCCCTAGCTAGCCCGGTGGTTTTCAGCTCTTGCATCCTCTGAACCAGAAAGGAGCCCAGGCTGTTAACCAGTAAGGAAGGTGGCAACTCTTCCATGCTCTGGACATGACAAGTACTGGCTCCATGGGAACTTGCCGACAGAGTTTAGGGAGCAGGATGACATGAAGGATGCCAAAGGATAAAGAAGCACACGGATCCAGAGCCACATGGATCCCAGCACCTCTCCCCACCTCTCTCCTTCAGTCATGAGTATGCCTTGATGCTAACCACATGAAGGGTCACAGATTTTAGGGGCTCGCTCTCACTGCACGCTCTCAATAATCAGCTCCAGCAGGCTCCCACCCCAGCCTGGCACGGCTCACATCACAATCCACCCTATGCTGCAAGCTGATAATGCATTTACAGACAGCCAGGACTCTGCAGCCAAAAGGAAAAATTTCACCTAATTAAATAAAAACAAAGCAGAAAACCAAAGCCTTCAACTAGTGCCAGAAATAAGCACAACTTGATCTTTTATGGAACTTTCAAGGCAGGAATGCCAACATTTTTTTTTCTCCTAAACGCATCTTTTAAAACAATCCTCTGTGAACTATAATCCCTTAAAGAATCAATAAACAAACTACAAACAACCCAGAAGAAAATGGATACAGGGAATGAGTGACCAAGGCATTAATTTGAGATGCCAGATAAGCAAATGAAAAGTCTAGGCCTGGGGAGATTGCTCAGTGGTTAGTGTTCTGGCCAGGTAAATGTGAGGACCCAAGTTTGGATCCCCAGAATCAGGTAAGGACCAGGTGGACATGGTGGCCTCCCTGCAATCCAATCTCAGAAGGCAGAGACAGGAATCTCCAGAGCAAGCTGGTTTACAAGACTTGCCATAACAGTTTCTCAGTTTTACTGAGAAACTCTGTCTCAATACACAATGGAAGAGAAATGAGGGCTAATTCCTGACATCAACCTTGGGCCTCTACACACACACACACACACACACACACACACACACACACACACACACA
>CABHPP010127112.1:0-17055 GCA_902168425.1 Peromyscus attwateri
CCATTTTCTTTTCTTTAGCATCTAAGCACATTTCTAAACATACTTATCCCTTTTTAGAGGTTTTCTGTGTCTGGACCTGGCTTTACTAAGCACCTGCAGCATTCTCTGACTGCATGAGACAAATCTTAAACTGCCAGGTCAGCCATAGCATGGGCTCAGCTTAGCACATGGCACTGGCACATGGTCCTGGCAGCTGGTTCCAGCCCACAGGCAGTGGCCAATAGCTGTGCTTCTGTATGCCATTGAGCACCAGTCCCCCTGAGAGACTGCACAAGGAGCCACATCTGGCTCCTTGCCCAGAACTTTTCTCAGCTTTCTCAGGCCCTATGTTTGGATATTTGAGTTCCCACATTGGACACCATATGTAAAGGGTCTTTTTGTGTCCCACCAGCCAGTTCCCAAAAAATGACACAGAGACTTTTTATTAATTATGAAAGCTCAGCTTTAGCTTAGGCTTGTTCCTAACTAGTTCTTATAACTTAAATTAACCCATATATTTTAATCTATGTTCTTTTACATGGCTCGGTTACCTTTACTCTGTACTGCCCATGCTGCTTCCTCTGCACCTGGCTGACAACTCCATCTTCTCCTTACAGAATTCTCTCTATGCCCAAAAGTGGAAGTATTGCCTATACCTCCTGCTTAGCCATTGGCCATTAAGCTTTTTATTACACCAATCACAGCAATACATTTTCACACAATATACAAATATCCCACAACAGACACTGTCTTACCCAGCCAGTATTTTCCATCCAATGAAGAAAGACAAGAGAGCCACAGTCCAGATACAAGCAGGTAGACACTCAGGACAGCAATAATGACTCTTGAATTTAGAAGTTGCACTCTGTTATGTACAACTCCATACTCACGTTAGTGACAGTAACCACCACCCTCAACTTACTAAAGCCAAGAAACAGTGTGTCCCTAAGGAATAAGACCAAGGTCACCAAGCTTGTGAATAGCAGAGTCTGGACAAAATGAGGTCATTTTTTAAATTTTCAAGCATGCACATGGTGTACACACATACATGAAGTCACTCATACATACACATAAAATTAAATTAAAAGTTATCTTCTTAAAAATTTACAAGTTACATTTGTGTGTGTGTGCATGTGCACACACACATTTGCACACATACATTTGCACTGTGAGAGGGTAACTTGAGGGAGTCAGTTCTCCCCTTCTACTACATGGGTCCTGGGGATCAAACACAAGTTGTCAGGTTTGGCAGCATGCTCACACACTGAGCCATCTCAGCCCCTGAAATGATCTTACACACACACACACACACACACACACACACACACACACACACACACCTCCCCAAAGAAAACATCCCAAAACCTGATTCAGGACCACAGACAGCAACACACTCTAGGTCCACTGTACCCTAAGCCCTGGGGAAGGCTTCCTTCCACTTCATCTCTCCTTGAGTCAGGAGCAGTGCCTTTGTCTGGCTGGGCCCCCTGCAGACATGGGTGAGGCCAACTGCTAATATGATGGTGGGGGAAGGAATCAAATAAAACCCACACAAATCATTATACTGAGTCTTGATGCTAAGTGCGAGGGGGACTAAAAATCCAGACAGTCAGAAACTTCTGCATCTTCCACAGAGCTCCCCAAGGCAGAATGGTGGTGAATGGCCGCACACATTTGCATAATAGCCTCTTTGTTGTTCCCTTTGTTCTTTTTGTTGCTTCAACTAATTGCTTTTAAGCACTCTGTTATTTCCCTCATCCTCTGCAAAGAACCAGCCTAGTCATCACCAAACGGTAACTTCTGCAGCGAGTTGCAATTTGCTACCTTTATAAATGTGGGGCTAGGACAAGAGACAAAGCTCTTGATGGAGTCGGCCCCAGTAGTGAGAGCTGTTCTCTGGGCGGGCTTCACAGATCTGCCACCTGTACAATGGGACACTGTGGCAAGAAAGGCTCTGCTGTCACTGTCCAGAGTTTCTCAATAATTTTTTTCTCCTTTTTATTTGTTCTGTGTGTCTTTCACATCATGCATCTCCATCCCATTCATTTTCCTGTCCTTTGTATCCACTTTCTGCCCTTGCAACTTCCTCCATCCAATAAAATAAAATAAAATTTAAGAGAAAAAGTAAAAGGGAAGGAAAAATATCACTCTTGTCATGGAAGCTGGAGTGTGACACAGTGAGTCACACAGTTAACCATTTTGTCCATACATCTTTCCTTGCAAGTGTTCACTGCAAAGAGTCATTGGTCTGGTTCAAGGCCTCTGGCTTCTGCTACACTATTGATGCTGGGCCTTCACTGGGACTCCTCTTGGTTACCCTGTTGTTGCCCTGTGTTATGAAAATCCCACTGCGTTGAGTCTGCAGGACCAGTCCCTTCATGTGCTCCAGCAGACCACAGATAGGGTGGATGTTGGGGTGTGCCAACTTATGACATAACCTGGTTCTGAGCCTCGGTAGTAGCAGGGTTTGTCAGCCAGCCAGCTCTCCCTTGTCCTCACCACCAGGGTGAGATCTCTTGTATTGTCCTGGTGAGTTTACCCCTTGCAGCAATGAGCAAGGGGCCATTTTTCTTGCTTTCATGTCCTCAGGGTTGGATATCCCACACCTATACCTTTAGGGTCAGTTCTGCTGTGTTGCCCAGGTATGGCATAGGGACCACTCTTCCCAGTGCTAAAGCTGATAAGGGCCAGGACCGGCTCTCCTGCTCTTATGACCTCAGAGCTAGCTCTCCCAATCAGGCATTGATGGGGTGGGGGTGAAGGGCATCTCTCCCCTGCCCATACCGCCAGAAGACAGATGAGTGATGGGGACAGCGCTTCCATGCTCACAACTATGGGACTGGCTCACTCACACCTCAGCCAACAGGATTGGCTCTAGTGTGCTGCCCAGGCAAGGTGCAGGGCCTGCTCTCCAAAGTTTTGTAGTTGGTGGTGGGCTGGGGCAGTCCTTACACCCTTCTGACCTCAGGGCCAACTCTCCCACCTGCCTCAGGTGTTGATAGGCAGGGGGCAGGGGGAGAAAGCATCTCTTCTCCACCCATGCCACCATATGGCAAATGAGAGGCAGGGCCAGGTCTTGGCCAAGGGAGGCAGGACCAGCTATGCTCCTGCCACGTGCTCAGGACTGGCTCACCCATGTCCCTGTTCACAGGGTCAACTCTAATATGCTTTCCAAAAGAGGCAGAGGGCCCGTTCTCTCAAGTGCTGCAGCTGGTGAGGGGTTGGATCAGGTCCCCCACCTCCTGCAGGTGGTAAGGGGTGTGAGTAGAGGCATCTTTCCCTCACCACATGGTAGTCTGACCTGCTCCTCTTCTCCCTCCCTTAGGGCCAGCTTGCCCTTGCTCCTGTGAACAGGATCAGCTCTATCGTGCTGCCTAGGTGAGGTGCAGGACCCTCTCTCCTGAGTGCTTCAGCTGCTGAGGGGCAGGACCAGTTCTCCCTAGTGTTATAGTCAGTGAGGGGGCAGGGCCAACTCTGTACAGTCCTTCCTTCTCGACCTTCAGTGGTATCAGGAGCCACGGACATCAAAGCAGCCTGGGATTGCAATAGGGCCATGAACCTAGACATGGGCCCAGCTGCAGCCCAGGCCCAGATATCACCATGGCCCTCGGTGACATGCATCAGCCCACTCCTCACCACTTTCGTCTCCTCAGATATGCCTCTGTCAACAGGACATGAACCATTCTGGCTCTCTATCTCCCTCCCATAGTGCACCATACATTTGATCGCCGTAATAGCACCCGTCTGCCCGGTACCACATGTGGGCCTCATTGTCCATTCCATCCATCATGGTGCTAAGAAGGACACTGCTTCCAAAAATTATAATGGTGCCCAACTGCCCAGCGCCACAGTGGGCTCATGGGTGAACTTCTTCCCGCCCCAAGTCTAATGACCTGGGGTGGAGCTGTGTTTGCCCTCCAGGGTCCTCTGGGGCCTAAAGCAGCAGGCAGGCTCATCCCCAATATTTTTTAATAGGGCCCTCACAATGTCATAAAATACTTAGCGCTGGATCCCTGAAGAAGAGGGGGAGGAGGGATTGTAGGAGCCTACAGGGTCTAGGATACCAGGAGAACATGGTAGAGGTAGATGCAGCTTGGTATTCTTGTGGGACTCCCAACAGTGGGAGTGGGGTAGGTTTCTGACTCTTTTGCCTGCTCTTGGCACCCTTTTCCTCCTACTGGGTTGCCTCATCCAGCCATGATATGAGGGATTGTGCTCAATCTTATTGTATCTTGTTAGGCCATATTCAGTGGATATCCCTGGGAGTGCTCTCTCTCTCTCTCTCTCTCTCTCTCTCTCTCTCTCAGAAACAGAGGAGGAGTTGATCTGGGAGAGAGGGGAGTGGGGAGGAGGGACTGGGAAGAGTGGAGAGAGGAAAATTTGCAGTGGGGATGTAATGTATGAAAGAAGAACAGAAGTTAAGGAAAACAAAAACTTAGCCCTGCATTTTACTCATGTTTCTATGAGTCAGGTCTGGCTGGGGTATTGCCCACATACAGTGGAGAAGTGGTACCATGTGACAAAGACTCCCAAGAGTCAACTGGCCCTACCCTGTCTGCTCATGTTTATAGAAGCATCCCTAGCATGCTTGGTGCCTATGCCTCCTAAAAAAATAAATAAATAAATAAAAAATTTAAAAAAAAACACGAAAAATGACAATCCCATCAGTCAGGACCCAGCCTAACCCCAGACTTCCTGAGTTCAGCTGACGGTCTAGCCTGGCTCTTTCATGAAGAAATAAAACCAAAAGACACATGAAGACTTCCATCTGGGTGGGGCTCTCCCTTGATGGAATCACTTCTCTTGTGAACAAACCCTGGCTGGATTCAAGAGAGCTGTCTTTGGTCTCAAGGATGCCGATTGTCCTATTAAAAGAGTCACGGTGCTGTCCTCAGCTTCATGCTTCTCCTGCTCTCTCCCAGCTTCTCCGTTTCTCAAGGTGAGCATCACTAATCTGTTCCTACAACAAGCAACACCCTACTCCTGCAGGCTGTGTTGGGCAATGGAGACCCACAGGTAAATGAGAGAATCTACCTTCATGGCTCTTATGGTCCCATCACAAATGAGACCCAAATACCATACATACCCATGTGGAAATGACTGATTCTCACATTCTGCCTTAGTTAGCTCACGTGGGACGTCTGTTCCCCTTTCCTGACAGCCTGTGTCCAGCAAGCTTGATCTCCAGAATTCATATTTTTAAAAAAATCCCTCTACTGGGAGTCCCCCCATCTAACTCCCCATCATGGCTCTGGGCTGTTTTCACAGCAGCCTCTCTTCTGTACATACCTGGGGACTTGAGCCCTCCTGGGACTCTACGTTCTTCAGCTGTCATGAAGATATTTTTTCCTAGCTTGCAAGTAATCTCAAAGAGACCCAGGGTCTGTTTGCCTCTGTCTCTTGATCACTGACCTTGATAGAGCAGAGGCCAGTCACTGTTCACACAGATCCACCCCATTGTTTTGATATTTATTTTTTCTATGAGACCATCAGCTGAGGAAAAGTGACCTTCTCTCCGTCTCCTCCCCTGGCTTTTGATTGGCCTGTAGTGATCTCATTCTCACTATTGGTTCAAGAAGGGTCATGTGATATATATAGTCTTGGCCAGTGAAATGTTAAAATAACAGTAAGGTGGCTTTCCAAAAAATTCCAATTGATAGAAAGAAACTGACAGGAAGAGTCCCTTTTCTACTGTTGAGGGGTGTCATATCAAGACCAACAAGCTAATAAGGACAATGAATGGGTTAATAATAGTGGAAGGAAGGGGAGTCCTTAGCAACAGGAACAGGTAGATATTAACCGACCTGAAACCAGGTATTCTTGCCTTGTATTATATTATTTAGGTGTCCTTTTCTTTTTTGCTGAAAATATCCTAAGTGATAAGCAGGGATTTCCCTATATTCAGTGTGTCTTCTGGGCTTGTCTCATTAAATGCTAGGCACAGGCAGGCAGACTCTGTCCTTGGAGCTGAGCTAACCACTCTGCTTATAGGGAAGGTGAGTGCTTAGCAGAAAGGGAACGAACAGTGGACTCCCACTGTTTCTGAGGTCGTTCCCTCTCTGTTCCTGACTGACTGGCTGGATGAGGTATGGGGAAGTAAGGCATTTAGAAAGGAAGTCTTGGCTTTAGTTGCCTCATAAATCAAGGAACTCAATCTAGATCACCTACTTGGAACCAGACCCATGTGAAACTGGAGCATAAGAAAAATTAGTCTTTGGTGTACCAAGATCCTTACCTGTAAACCTGTTCAACTCCTTACTGGCAAATGTGTCCCAGATTATTGCTCCAGTTTTCTGAATGTTGCTGTGGATATCGCTCTGTATAAATGAAACACTGATTGGCCAGTAGCCAGACAGGAAGTATAGGTAGGACTAACAGAGAGGAGAATTGAGGGAACAGGAAGGCAGAGGGAGAGACCTGCCAGCCGCCGCCATGACAAGCAAGATGTAAGGTACCGGTAAGCCACGAGCCGTGTGGCAACTTATAGATTAATAGAAATGGGTTAATTTAAGATAGAAGAAGTAGATAACAAGAAGCCTGCCACGGCCATACAGTTTATAAGTAATATAAGCGTCTGTGTGTTTATTTTATAAATGGGCTGTCGGACTGCCGGGGCTTGGCGGGACCCAGAGAGAAAACTCTCCAGCTACAGAATGTCACTAGCTCTCCTCTTCCTCCTCCTTCTTTTCTTCTTCCTCCTCCTCCTCCTTCTCTTCTTCTTCTTCTTCTTCTTCTTCTTCTTCTTCTTCTTCTTCTTCTTCGTGTGCGTGTGCATGTGCGTGTGCATGTGCGTGTGCGTGTGCATGTGCGTGTGCGTGTGCGTGTGCGTGTGTGTGTGTGTGTGTGTGTGTGTATACATGCATATCCCATGGGACATGGATGGAGGTCAGAGGACAACCTCTGAGAGTTAGTTTTCTCCTTCTACTACAAGATCTGGGAACAACCTCAGGTCACCCAGCTTGAGGAGCAAGCGTTTCTGCCACTGTGCCATCTTGCTGGTCCTGGGCCCTATTTTCTATATCCTAGTCTCCGTTCAACAAAAGGACCTATTCCTAAATGTTTTCATTTAAAAGACAATATATGTAGCCAAACTAATGACTCTTCAATGAGAGTCTTTTGGATCATACCAGTTTTAAATGGAGCAATGTTAGACCAAAATGGTATTTCTAAAATTCCACACTGTACCAATTGGCACCAGTTTCCCCTGCTTAAAAACAAACAGCCTCAACTGCCTTTTTGCCAAGAAATTTTTTTTAGATTTTTTTATTATTAAGAAATTTTCTATTCATTTTACATACCAACCACTGATCCCCTCCCCTCCCTCCTCCCACCCCCTAAACATTCCCCCCTGTCCCACCCCCCATTCCCACCCCCTCCAAGGCAAGGCCTCCTGTGGGGAGTCAGCAAAGTCTGATACACTCAGTTGATTGCCAAGAAGTTTTTTCTCCTCTCAGCTGTCATGACCCACTGCCCACTTTCTTCTCTAACACAGATTTAGGCTGATCTACAGGCCAGGATGTGGTGTTTGTCTTCCTTGTTCTAATAAGTATGTTGTGGAGACCACAGAAGACTGCTAGAAAACCTATGTCTAGCACTGAATAAACCCATCCCTTCTCTACCTCCCAGATGCAGGAGGAAGAACAAGATGGCTCCACCTCACCCAATGAGCTCTTCACAACTCTGTGGCTGCCAAATCAGGTAGAGAAGCCCACAAACGCATCAGCTTTCTGCAGAGACCTGTCTTCAGAGAAAGACACACTGGCTATGAGTACTATTCTGTTTTGTAGTCTCAGTAGAGGCCCTGATGAGAAAAGCCAGTCTCATAAGGCCAGGGGTGGGTGACTGAGGGCACAGAGCTATTTCGAAGGAGACCAGAGGATGGTGGAAGGAAGATACAAGCTCCTCTGCTAAACCTCCATAGGAGAGAGGAGGACTTAGAGAGGCTGGTGGATTCCCCTGTCCATCACTCCAATCAATTCACATTGCTGACAAGACTCCCACTGCCCCCCATACTGTCAACTCGCTCATCTCAATGGCCTGCCCTGGGAGTGGCATGCTGCTTTTCAGCCTGCAGCTATACTCAGTTTAGGAGATTTGGATTTCTAGGAAACAGCTGGACTTCTGGGCATCCTTGCCAACCATCCACAGCTTTGGAGAGCCCATGAAACAAATGAGAAGGACTGGGCAGCGGGTACTCTGATACTCACAGAGCATACCATGAAGGGCATTCAAAGTCAACATTCACATGCAACAGGGCAGATGGCCCCATAGCCAAGTACCTTGCCAGGTCCAGTCTCTGAAGTTCCTTTCGAGGTCAGGGATGGGTGCCTTGTTCACTCTGTGATAGACAAGAAGGACATGCCTTTGCTAAAGATACCTGTACATTCCCCCCAAACCCTTGGATATGCTTGCCTTGGAGCTAAGAATGCTGAGATTAAGCATTGCAGAGGGCTCCTTCCAGAGCTCAGTTTTCCTAAATAGCCCATCTAGGCTGAATCCTCTTGGTTCTGCCCATAGCTACCCTAAGTATCCATGAGATCTCAAGAAATACAGGCTTCTTGTCCTACATCTGGTGGACTCTCAGCCTCGGAGAAGGACCATGTTAATGGGAATGATCACAGACCCCTAGCTCTGTTCTCTGGGCCAGTGAGATGGCTCAGTGGGTGGAGGCACGTGCCGTGCAAGCCTAATGATATGACTTCCATCTTTGGAATCCACATAAAAGTGAGCAGAGAAAATTAGCTCTACAAAGTTGTTTTCTGACCTCTACCCACTGCTGTATCCATGCTCCCACACATATCATGTGTGCAACGCAACCAAGCAAGCAATCAATCAAAATGCTCTGTCCAACAGATTTTCCTGATATGATGGACATGTTTCCTATCTATACAAGCCAAGACATTGCCCTTAGCCACATGTGGCTAAGGAGCATTGTAAATGTAGCTAGTGGGACTAAAGAGCTGCATTCATAACTGTATATCATTTTATTAATTAAAATTTAAATCCAAGGACTTGCCTGTCACCATTGACTGATGTTGGCTACAACAAGAGGAGATGAGGCCATCTATAGGCAGTAGCAGAGGGTACATTCAAATAAGAGGGGACAATGGGCTTCCTCATCACCAGGAAAACACAGAGGGGAGTAAAATGCTTTTCAGGGGGATCACAAGTCTCCCTCCACCGAGTGCCCCTTTCCTTCTAGAACATGCAAGAAGCTGGGCCACATGGGCCCAGAAATGTGTAGGAAAGGAATTGCTTACATATATTCAAATGAGCACAACAAATAAGAATGGGGGACTGGTGCTGGGAAACACACCCAGCAGGCATAGAGAACAGAGCCAGGAAACCCTTCATTTCCCTTAAGTCCTACAGGCACTTGACTCTGTAGGAGCAGCGAAGGCCACAATTAAACCCCAGTGTGTACACACATTGGGGTGTATATGAATTGAAAACTACCTTGTGCTCCACTTGGGATGGCCCTACTATGGGGTCATCTCTCTGGGAGAAATGCCACTGTAATAAGACCCTCTGCTTTATTTTGATCATTTTTTTCTAAGAGGCTGAGCCAGAACCCAAGGTAGCCTTCTCTTCCATCACCACCCATGAAGGTAGAGTCAGGTACCAGTCAATTAGCATCTTGGCAACTCTGGAATTCTGAGAGAGTATGTGGAGTTTTTACCTGCTTGTATGCACTGAGCTCAGGTTACCTGAGATTTTAGGAGACAGTTTCAGGAAGGAAGCCTTGAAGTCTGGGATACCATGCTTGTGAGGCATGCATCCTGGACAAGAACACCACAGCAGAGGAACCATGGGGGTTGGAAAGCCAGACGGGTCATTGGATTCACTGGTACCTACCTTAAACCTGTCCCCTGTACCTGGTCTATAGAACACAGCCTACAGTCTGCTCATTCCCTCGAGAGATGTGTGCAGGACCATCAAGACTCATCTTGAACACTACTCCCCATCACAGCCCATCAAACACTGTTGGCTCTACTCTAGTCTTGTATCTTTTAGCCCTTCATTCTGACCCCACTGACTCCATGAGGTCCACCTGTACCAGATCTTTCTCTACCCTCCCTCATTCATCTTCCTTTGCTTGCCATGGTACCAGGCTAAAATTTAAACCACAGGGTACCAATGCTCTTCTTTCAAGTCTGGGTTCTGTCCATCCCAAATGATAATGCCAACACTCTTCTGTGTGACAGGTAAGGACTCTCAGAAGCTGACTCAGGTCCTTTCTTTCCTCATCTCAGACAAGCCAGCCTCCATGGGTCAAGCTCCAGCCCACTCACTCTCCCCATCACTGCTGTGGAAGTATGTATGCCCTCAAGCCTCACCTTACCCTGCGCCACCTCCTTTATATAAATGCTCCTTTCTGCCTCACAAGCAACAGGCAGATGCAGGTGGAACTGGAACCCATCCTTTTTCTGTTCCCACAATGCTCTAGAATAGATGTGCTTCCTTGGTCCAAGATGATTCTGCCTCTAGACTATGAGTCCTGAGTTCTGCAATGTAGCCAAGTGAGCAGTATTGTTGTTGGAGACAGACTGGGATCACAACTCAATAGGCCACCACTCAAATGGAGATATCTCAGCAAGGTAAACTTTACTTCTGCAGAAGAATATATAGTCAACAAAAGCTAAGGGCAAGCACACATGGCTACAGTGGTCTTTGCCTTTTATCCCTAACATGAAGAGGAATGTGGCTATTCCTCATTGACTGTGGTCCAAATTTAGAATCTACATGTGATCCGCTAGTTAGGAAAGTAGCTTGAAAGAATGTTGGGAGGGGTGGTTGACAGTCATTCTTGGAAGTTGTAGCAACAAGTCAGGGTCTCAGACATATGAACAGTCCAGGAGGCAGATTAAATCTGGCTGAACACACATACATTCCTCATGTAGGATAAACATGAGGAGAGACACTAAATTCCTTACACTGTGGTACAGGGGAGCCATCTCTGGGGGCCCTGTTCAAAGATGGGTTGGATATTGAGCAGTGACCAGGACCCCTATTGCCTCCAGAGGCTGTGGGGCCACATCATAGGGTATCCTGATCCTATGCTAGCCACAAAGACACCACCACCATCCAGAGCAGACAGTTTTCCCAAGGCAACATTTTAAGAACACAGGGAGGTAACATGGTACAAAAGGTGAAGGACACCGAGAAGAAAAATACCTGAGGGACTCTGTGCCCACACTACTTTGAACACAGCCCATTTCATCTGCTTGACTGGAAGAAGCATCTGAGGGGGACATCTGTTGAATGACAAGATACTCACACAGCTTCAAAGTCCCCGTCCACAAATGTCTTGTAAAATACAAAAGAAAATACAAAAGAGGAAAAAAAAATTTAAGAGAAATCTGGCAAAAAACCAGCTTTAAAAAGGGATCAAAGAGAATGCCATCCACAGGGGGACAACCCATGTCATGTGCTTCCCAAGGCCATGCCTTCCCATGGAGATGCAGCTTAGCTTTACACCTATGTCATGCCTGATCCAGAGAGGCAGGCAGGCAGCCTAAGTTCAGAGACATTCTGCCAATTACATAGTTTTGCTCTTTACAAATATCAAAGCCATATATAATAATAAAATAAAGAAAAGGCTAAGGAACATAAGCAAGGGGAAAAACATAATTTCCTAATAGCCATGTGTGATCGATCATAGGCCAGAAAAATATACTTTAGAAGACATTTTTAAGATTAATGGTAAGCTGGGCGGTGGTGGCGCACGCCTTTAATCCCAGCACTTGGGAGTCAGAGGCAGGTGGATCTCTGTGAGTTCGAGGCCAGCCTGGTCTACAGAGTGAGTTCCAGGACAGGTTCCAAAGCTACACAGAGAAACCCTGTCTTGAAAAAACAAAACAAACAACAACAAAAAAAAATAATGGTAAAATTGGAATATGGGGTCAGCATAACGGTTCAGTGAGTAAAAGCACTTGCTACACAAGTTTGTTTACCTCAGTTCAATCCCTGGAACCCCATGAAGGTGGAAGGAAGGAACTGACTCTAAGAGTTGTTCTCTGACCTCCACACATGCACTGTGACATGTATGTCCCCACACCACACACACACACACACACACAGAAGAAGAAGAAGAAGAAGAAGAGGAGGAGGAGGAGGAGGAGGAGGAGGAGGAGGAGGAAAAAGAAGAAAATAAATAAATTTAAAAAATAAAATATTTTTTAAAAAATAAAACAAATGAGAATATGGATAAAATGTTAAATATCAATATCATATCAATGTTAAGTGCCTTGATTCAGTCCTTATGATAAGGTTATGAGGGAAAAATGTCCTTTGGGGATATATGTGTTAAATTATGGAAGCATAAAGGGACATTTTACATGAGGCTTACTCCTAAATGGCTCAGAAAAGGAATGTTGTGCATGTATATTTAAAGAGGATGTAACGTAGCAAATGAGACAAAATGCTAAAGTGAGCAAATTTGGATAGATAAAATAAGGCCTCCTTTGTACTTTCTCTTTTAAAAAATAATCTATTCTCAATTTAAAATAAAAAATGAAAAACAGAATCTGGAAAAGAGTGTTTTGCTCAAGAGATACATAAAGGAATAGCTCCGATCCCACGTGCACTTGGACCAAGACTTCAGGCCAGGCTTTTCAACAAGGAACTACTAGAAGAATGAGCTATTTTCCTAAACTACTTCCTCCAGAAACAATAAAAGGCCCTTCTTACCCCTTTGTCTCCATGTTCCTGAAACTTTCCCCACACCAACCTCCATCGAGATCAAAACTGAAATCTGTCTTCCTATAAATGACTCCATGAGACTTTGGAGTGTAAAGGTAAAAGGAAAAAGAAGCTAGCTGTCCTGTAGTTGGCAGTAGCCTGGTACCAGAGCTAGAAATATGAGTGATAATTCTTATAAAAGGCTCTGCAAACAGCCTGACAGAATCCCTGGAAAACAGCAGTTGGTATGGGGCTACTCTGAGGAGAGTCATGGGAGTGATATGAGAGCTGGGTATAGAAGCAGGAGTTTGCCAGTTAGATGGAAAGGGAGCAATGACGTTCTCAAAAGAGTTCAAAATTAGAAAAACTTCAGAGCAATTCAAAACCAGACTGTTTCTAAAATAACCCATATGCATCAAGAATGTAGGACACAAACAGCAGGAACAATAAAACCATGGGAGCCTGACAACAAAGGTTTTGTCTGCACACCATAGAGTTTAGGTGAAGCAGAGTCTATAGTGAAAGACAGTAATGTGGTCAGATGTGATTTGCTATGGAAAATTCTGGTTGCCATAGGGAAAATGTACTGGGGAGGGACAAGATGAATGACAGGGAGACTAGTTAAGGGTGTGGTGCAGTGATCCAGGGTTGAAAGGGTAAAGCAAGGCCAGAATTTGCACAGTGCTAGAATGGGACACCTCCATAAGTGTCACATCCTGACCGCCACATTATCTCAGGATGCCAGACCAAGAATGAGAGCTTGAATATGGGGAGAAGAAGTGTTATTCGATAAAAAATAATCAGAGTCTATGGGCGTAGAAATGACACAGAGGAAATGCGAGTTTAAGAAGATTCCTAGGAACAAGAGGTTGCACAGCACCCAGTGCAAAGGAAACATCATAGTACTGAGCAGATAGCAGAATGGGAAATAAAAATGGCTCTTCTCTTGGCAAAGACACACAGACAAGCCCTGCTGAGTCGGATGAACACCTCGCTAATGAAGGTGGTAATGGGTGTTGTGTAGCTACTTCTTCCTCCTGGAGAGAGGAGGACACCAAACTTCCCAGTCCTAGAAACTAACCAAAACTCCAAAACTTACAAGTCTCAAAAACTTCCTAAGACTTACAAGATTGATGCGTGTGTGTGTGTGTGTGTGTGTGTGTGTGTTATAAACATCATTGTGTATAAACGCCAACAATTGCTCAGGAGAGAATAGTCTCCAAAGTGGCCTGCAGGCTTTGCAGAGAGCTCCAGGGACCCAGCTTTCATGCGTCATCCACCATGATGGGGTGGGCTTTCCAGTCATACAGCTGCCTTTGAGGCTCCTCACCCATGCTTGTACAACAAACCCCACTAAACTCACTAGTCACCACACTAGACTTGGGGTGAATAATTTCTTAGGTCTGTTGTCAAGGCTCTATTGGGGTAAAGAGATACTTGTTCCCGTTTCCCCAGGAAAAGTTACAGAGTGAGGTGTCACCTCTCCCCGCTTCTCAGCTTAGTTGCCCTGAGACAATACCAGCCAGTTGAACAAGGACTACTGAGTAAGGGGGAACTGATAAGAGGCTGGTTCTCTATGCCCCTGGCCTCTGAGGACAATAGCCAGGAAGAGTTTCCAGGCCCTGAAGGCTGGCCCTGATCCTGGTACCGAAGAGCAGCACTGGCCTTCATCATACAAGCACAAGTACTGTCACTATCCCAGATCCTCTTCCTCCAAGGGCCAGAGAGACAGGATGACCATCACTTCTTGTTCTCCAGATGGAACACTGAAAATAAAAGTCTGTCTAAGTCTGTTCAGGCTGCTGTAACAAAATGCTTGAGCCCACAAGGCTTGTTCCTGGTATGTTTCAGGGAGCAGGGTGGGGGTGCTCTTACTCTCTGGGACCTGCTTTTCAGGGACACCAGTCTGTTCATAGATGCTCTGACCACAAGACCTAATTACTATCCAAAGACCCCACCTCTTCAAACTATCTCCTTGGAGGTCAGGACTTGGCATCAGGGACTTCAGCCTTTGACTGTATTCCTTCATACTTTGAGCTATCTAAAGTTTTATCAACCTGTGAGTGTATCTCTCTAATCAGGGAAATGGTTGCTATTTTCTGTCCTTAACCCCTGTCTCATGGTGAAGCGAGGAATGTTACAGAAGACTAACCAAATGCAAGACAGTAATGAAAGAATGCCTGCCGCGTGTTTTCTGACATATCTGTGCACATGAGACAATGAGACAATGAGACAATGTGATAATGAAAAGAACCTTCAGTCACCTGAATGTAGCATGACTTCTTCAGGTTTACATGCATGACAAACACTGAGTCTGGGTTTGCTGATTTCCCAATATGCCAGTGACCAAAGAGAGGCGCACAGTCTTTCAGAAGCACAAGGGCTCTGGTCTGCAGACAGCACCTCTTTTAGTTCTGAGTGCTCAGCTTGGTGATCTCACCCAAGTAGCTGATGCAATTTGTGCCTCAGTTTCCTGCACCTCCACTAAACCATGGATCATGGTCCCAGATAGAAGCTGTTGTAGGGATGGAAGGAGCTAACTGCACTCACAGACACCTGGGCTTGTGTGCCTGCATCCACAGCTGGACCGGCACCTCTCACACATTACATACCCGTGTGTCACCACACACATTCTGTCTCAGTGAGGCCGGGTAAACCCAAGATTCTGCACGTCTACCAGACTGCTGATGCTGGTGCTGTTGGCTCACAGACCATGCGCTGAGTCATTAAGATGCAAAGTTTCTTGGGGTGGCAAAAACAAAACCAATATTCCTGTCTACCACTCAACCACATACAGAAGATGTCTCCGCTATTTAAAATGATGTTGCTTTTATCGCTGTAGAATATGCTAACTGAGCAGAAGTAAAGTAGAATATATATATATATATGTATGTATATATAATAGAATTCTACAGTGTTTAAATATAGCCAGACAAGGAGAATGATGGATCCTATCAGATAGAAAATGGGACGGGGAGAAAAGACACACACATTAGAAAGTATTAATAGTGGTTATGTCTGAGGATGGAATTAAAGCGCTTGATTTTTTTATTCTTTATAAGAATTTGAGTTTTTTCCATTTTCTACCATCATCATGCATTCATTTTGCAACAAGAAAAAATGTATTTCCATCAATATGTGAATTCTCCGATTTCTTAAGAAAAAAAATATTCCAATGTGTCGCTCATCTATAATCAAGGCTGCAGCTCCCATGGGACAGGGTCCTTGGCCCCCACTTAGCTCTTTGAGAAGGGGGGGGGGAGAGAGTCGGCAGCACCAAGAAAAGCCTCTGCCCAGGCTGCTGCCAACCCCTCTGAAAACTGTTCCTAGCATCCAGGGACTCTTGCAACTGACTGGGCAGCTTCTGGGGCACCACTGACAAGATGGGAGGTGACCCTGAGCCCTGGGATAAAGCCAAACACTGTCACTGAACTAACCTTGTGGCTTGAGGCTGGAGCAGTGGCTGTAGACTCTGACTGACAGCCCCCAGATTAGCATTCCTGCTGAGTCCTCTGGCTTCTCCCCAGGGCTCCTTCCCTCCACACCAGGCTG
Source organism: Peromyscus attwateri (assembly GCA_902168425.1). NCBI lineage: Eukaryota > Metazoa > Chordata > Mammalia > Rodentia > Cricetidae > Peromyscus > Peromyscus attwateri. Next base: position 16,213 of record CABHPP010127112.1, read on the forward strand.
TCTCAGTCTCTCTCCTCTAAATAGTTTATTTAAGCCCTGAAGATGTTGTCCTTAAGAAGTCCTTCCTTCTTTTCCCACAGAGACATACACACCCTGATGGATCTAGTTCTTAAATGAGAAACACATAAGGCAGGGGACAGCCCCGGGGTGGCCCCCGGATCACACAGCACTGGTCATTTCCTAACCCGAACTTAGGAAGAAACTCTCTGACCTTACTTTTCCTTTGCCTTGGAGAATCAGTGCCCAGTCCCCCAATGGGGTCTTGTTAGCAGAGGTCTAACGGGGAAGAGTGTCCATCTAAGAGCAGGCAGGCTCTCCATCTAACCCGGGACCACAACCCTTGGTACACACTGCTTTTTCTTGGGAGCCTGGGAACAGAATGATGATGGGTAAGGCCTAAGTTAACATGGTAAGTATTACTGAAGAGGTAAAGCTGTACTAACAAAAAATTCAAAGCATTCAGTGGCCAAAAGGTGAGAAGCCTACTTCTCACTCATGTGATGTTTCAGGTGGGATTTTGAGCGGAAGGCATGGCATTGCTCCACATGGTCACTCAGGACCCGGGCTAGCAGCTGCTCAGTCATTCTCTATGTATGCATCCTCTATGGCTCTTAAGGTCCTCCGGAGTGTGTTCACACCAGTTAGACAGACTGATAGCAGGCACAGTGGGACCTGAGAGAGATTTGGATGGGTCGATTCAATCTGCCATCACCATTCTGTCAGGTGCCGTAGATAGATTTCTAATCTCGCATCACATACAGGGAATTATTCCAGCTGTTTGGCCTGGAAGAAGATGCATCACCTAGCACCAGACCCAAGACTTGGGGTTCAAAAACAATTATC
>CABHPP010127113.1:0-11796 GCA_902168425.1 Peromyscus attwateri
GCCATTACCCAACTGTTTTTTTTTTTTAAATAGGGACACAAGAATGGTTTAAATATATAAATCAATAAATGTGAGTATGGAGATCTCATATTGTCTAAACTAATAAAGAAATTACTTTTGGAAAATTCAACATCCCTTCATGAAAAAATCCTGAAAGAACTAGGAGAAAAGTGAACACACTTTAACATAACAAGGGGCATGTACAACAAATCTGTTGTGGACAGAGAAAGACTAACAACAAATGTTATCCAACATGGGGGCACGTATTTTCACATAAGACCTGAGAAAGCTTAACAAAGGGTTCCAAACACACAAAAATGGAGCTAAACATGGCTTCCTAGTCTCTCAGTTTCTCATGTAGGCTGCTGTACAAAGATATCTCCCTATAACTGCCTACAGGCTGGAGCGAGCACCATGCACCAGAGCCATGCTCTAAGCTAAGTTGTGCCAGCAGCTGACATAACAGTTTAAGATTTGTCTCACACAATCAAAGAATGTTACAGATGCTCAGTAAAGACAGATCCAGGCAGAAAAAAAACCTCTAAACAGGTTACAGGGTGTTTAAAAATGTGCATAGACTTAAACAAGAAAAGAAAATGGATATAGACAGTCATAGAAAAAATAAATTGTTTATAAATAATAAAATAATCATTAAAGAGAAAATAAAATAATGCAAAGTATAAGTTATGTAAAGATGGAAAATATACAGGGAGTCTGAATCCTATATGTCATTGTGTTGTCTTTGAATTTTTTAATTGCTGATAAGCAAACAACAGCTTCTGAGAAACATGGGATTGTGAAAGGGACTGCTGAAATAAACCTGCCTAGAAATTTTAAGAATTCCTTAACATTTAAAATTATTTTTGTTAAATTTTTTATTTATTTTACATACCAACCACAGTTTTCCCTTCCTCCTCTCCTTTTGTTCCCTCCCCCACCTCTTTTCTACCCCACCTCATTCACTCCTCAGAAAAGTTAAGGCCTCCTAAGGGAGTCAACAAAGCATGGCATATCAAGTTGAGGAAGCACTAAGCTCCTCCTCCCTGCATCAAGGCTGAGCAGACATCCCACCACAGAGAATAGGTTCCAAAAAGCCAGCTCATGCACCAGGGACAGCTCCTGGTCCCACTGCTAGGGGCCCCACAAACAGACAAAGCTACATAACTGTCACACATATGCAAAGGGATGGCTCAGCAGTTAAAGGTTAGGCTCATAACCAAAAATACAAGAATGCCTTAAGTTTAAAATGGAACTAAAAAAAAATGTATTCCTTTGGGGAAGATGTTATGTTTTTGTTTTCGCAGGAAAGGCAAGGCTGTAGATTTGTTCAAGGCTGATAGAGATCAGATTTGATGGGGGAATACTCCTGATAATCCTTGTTACAGACATGAAGAAATAAACCTAAGATAACCACATGACAGGTGACATATATTTTACCTGCTTAAACATAAAACAAAAGTAATCTTTGGCTGGATTGTGTACAATGCACAGTCCACACTTGTTTTAATGCAGATATGTATGTTACCTGTAAAATTTTATGTGCTTTCAGAACAAGGGGACCAGAAAACAAAGAAAACAGGTGGCCCAGGTGATCCAGCCTCTCACAATGCTTCTGTTGCAGTTCCCCTAGAGTCCTACATCTGGAACACCTTCAAGGCTGCTGGCTGAGATGGTCCAGCCTCACGGACTATTCTAGCCAGGACTTGACCATTATCCTAATTTTCTCAGGGTCATCCAAAGATTCCTGTGCCTCCAGACAACAGGAATCAGTCTATAGAACACAAGGTCACATTCTCAAGAGATGGGGTGGGTGTCTTTGGTCTTTCACTGGGCTATGGATGTTTGTTATCATTTGGGGGGGGGGATTCATTATAAACTGTTAATGGTCATGGTCAGTTAAAATACTAAACAAAGGAGATTAGATTCAAGAATCTCTTTCTAAAAGGAAAAAGAGGAATATAATATAGAAATGATAGGATAAAGGGGTAGATTGTTGAGTGCACTTCGGATCAGCCACTTGCTTTAATATTTTATATTAATATTGATTTTTGTACATTGACATAAACTTAAGGTTATTTTTGAATACTGTATATATGTTTCTATTCTTGTTTGATGTATTTTTGTACATTAATACAAATTCAAGGTTATTTTTGTTAGACCATACTGTACACATATTTCTACAATTGTTTAAGGTTTTGTACCTACACAGCTCATTTAACAATGTAATGTAAATTTCCAGTCCTTGAAAGTTATTATTACAAACTATTTAGGATAATCAAGAAATGCAGGTTAGTAATCACCTATAACAATGAAACTTGTCATCATGTTAGGAATGTTTTCAAGGTCAAACAGAGATATACTTTAGATAGACAGGTGACCTTCAAACACTTCAAAGACCTAAAGAATATGACATTTAAATGTTTTAATAACATAAGGCTTTTCATAGCCAATTTAATTCAGAGAAGATGATGGGCATCTAAAAAACTCCATATGGCATTCGCTTTTAATGTGGCAGAACTAGCCATTTGGACAAGAAACTGTTCTTGTCTTGACTGCTGACAGTATGCTGTACAAACTGGGCAATCAGGACACAAAAGAAAAAGACTGTGGGACTTTGCCAAGATAAGGTGGGACAGTCCTTCAAAATTCATGCTTCATAGAAAAGTTTGCCATACATTCTGCAGGACACACAGAAAAAAGACTGCTAAATTTTGCCAACACTAGGCATGACAGTCCTTCAAAACTCCTACCTTATAGAAGAGTCTGCCAGATATTCTAAGCCTGTAGGACAAAGATAGATGTCCCAACATTGCAGAGGAACTTTGGGTGACTGTCCACACAGCCAGATGTCTCTGTCATTTCTATATTTTTTGAAGTTGCTTGCAATGTACTTCCTGTTTACTTAGGTAATATTATATTCTTCTGGGGTCTTTGATGGAGTTGAAGACTGGGTAGGTATAGTTGCAGTTTTCCTTAATTATGATAAAAAGTAAATTAGGTACAGAACTCTGGACTCATCAAAATAGAATAAATAATGGAATATATTCTCCAAACATGCCAAAACAAATGGGCTAGACATTGTAAATGTAATTTTTACCTGATAATTTGTCTTATTGTTTATAGCTTTATTATGTTAGAGTTAAAACATTTCCTTTTTATTTAGACAAAAAGAGAGAAATGTTGTGGAATATTCCTTTACACTGTTTGAAGATATGTCACTGTGATTGATTTAATAAAATGTTAAATGTCCAATAGCTAGGCAGGATTTTTGAGGCAGAGAGAACACTGGGAAGAAGAAGGCGAGGTCACCAGCTAGATGTAGAAGAAATGTGACCTGAAAAAGATGAGGTAACAAGACATGAGCCACATGACAGCCTGTAAATTAATAAAAATTGGTTAATTTGAGGTTTTTTTTTTTTTTTTTTTTTTTTTTTTGGTTTTTCGAGACAGGGTTTCTCTGTGTAGCTTTGTGCCTTTCCTGGAACTCACTTGGTAGTCCAGGCTGGCCTCTAACTCACAGAGATCCACCTGGCTCTGCCTCCCAAGTGCTGGGATTAAAGTCGTGCGCCACCACCGCCCAGCTAATTTGAGTTTTAAGAGCTAGTTAAAAACCTAAGCTATCGGCTGAGCTTTCATAATTAATAATACATTTCCATGTGGCTATTTGGGAGCTGGTTGGAAGGACAGAAAAATCCACCTACACAAACCTTTAGTAAATATTATGCTAAATAGGGAAAAATTGAAAACATTTCCTCTAAATTAAAGAATGGGCCAGGTGCACCTTATCTGATATTAGTCAATGCAGTCCTCAAAGTCTTAGCTAGAGCAATATGTCAGGAGAAAGAATTAAAAGGATAAAACCAGTAAAGAAGTCAAATCCTTCCTGTCCCCAAATGACAGAGTTTTAAACTTAAAAGACTCCAGAACTCCAGTAGAAAATGCTTATATCTGATACACACTCTTTAAAAAATAGCAGGATCAATATACAAAATCAATATACAAAATTAGTTACTTTTTAATATATCCATAATAAACTTGACAAGAAAGAAATTAGTTTTTAGAAATCCCTTGCACAATAGCTTTACAAATGTATTTAACAATACACCTAGTGAAGGAGATGAAATGGCACCCTAAGATACTGGAAAAATTAAGCAAGACACTGAGAGACTGAAAAACCTCCAACACTCACAGATTGTCAGAGTTAATATGCTTTATTATCAAGAGAGATCTACAGAATCAATGCAATCTCTATTAAAGTTCCTTTAAAAATATTTTACTAATATTTTGAGAATTTCATACAATGTATTTTGATCATATCCGTGCCTCCATTCCCAACTCCTCCCAAATCCAACCTCCCTAACCACCAACTTGTGTTCTTTTTGTATTAAATCAATCAAGTACAATTGTGCTGACTGAGTATTCTTGAACTTATGGGTGGTCAACGTATAAGGGACCATATCATTTAAGAAAACTAACTCTTCCTTTCCCTTCTGCTATCTATTGCCATTAGATCTTCAGCTAAGAAAGAGATTTCATGTCTACCTCTCCCTACTATGCTGAGATGAGCCCCAGCAGGTCTTATATGCTTTGCCACAACCACTGTGAGTTCATATGTGCAAGTAGCCTGGTGTTTCCAGAAAACACTGTTACATTGAAGTCTTCTACTGCCTTTGCCTCTTGTGAGCCACAAGGATCCTTGACACGTTTTAAGAGGAGATGTGATATAGATATTCATTTAGGGCTGAGAACTTTGCTGTTTATTATTTCTTGACTGATTCTATATTTCTGTGTTAATCACTGTCTACTGAAAAGAGAATCTTCTCCGAGGAGTCTTGAAAGATGCACTAATCTATCAGTATAGTGATAAGGCATTTGTCTTATTGGCATTGATAAGTAATAATTTCAATACTATGTAGCATACTAAGAGTTGTAGGTTCTTCCTTAGGGCCTATGACTTACTGAATCTCAGGCTTTTGACTATAAAATAGTGCCAGGTATGGTTTTCATCTTGTGGAACAATACTTAAATTCAATCAGAAAGTGATTACTATCATAACACTTATGTCTTGCCCTGCTAATTATTACTGTAGCTCACAGGGTTCACAGGGAGATAATATTGATAATTACTTTTCTCCTCTGATAGTATTCGTAGCCCCTTACAGCACTATGAAAGCTAACCAGTGGGAAAGAAGCTTCCAGTTCAATACCAGCATAATTTCTCCTTGTAATATGGCTCAAGTAGATGAAATCTTCAGCAACAGGGTCTTATCATCAAGTTCCAGAGACTAAACATGAGCAATGTAATGTTTGAGGGTAACTGGGAAACTTTCAGAAGAAGAAACCCATTCCTGACATTGGGCCTTTTTTTTTTTTTTTTTTGCTAGTCTGTGGTTTCTAATAGGGGTACTATCTCTCTTACAGAGTAAACTCCATTTAAACTTTTTTATATGTGTACATATGTATTTTAGGAAGCTTCTACAAAAAACACTGAAAATTCAAAGCAATCCTAAAACAAAAGAATAGTACTTGAGGCTTCACAGTACCTAATCTCAAATTATACTACAGAGCCAAGTAACAAAAACAGCATGGTAAAGGCACACTAACACATATGTACACCAGTGGAATAGAATAAGGGACATAGAAATAAAACCAGTTATGTTGGAAGAGTCTCCTCATCAAACTGGGCTGTAAAAACTGGATAGATACAAGTAAAACAGTGTAACTAGGTTGATATTCTCAGCCTATATAAAAATCCATTCAAAATTGACCAAATATCTTAATGTAGGACTTGTAATTCTTAGCTTGGTAGAAGAAAATACAGACTTCAAGATATACTTCCAGGCAATGACTTTCTGAAAAGGACTCCAATAACATAGGAAATAACCCCAATAACAGATAGATGGTATTATATAAAATTAAAAATGAGGCCATAACCAAAGTGAGAATACAGTTTACAGAATGGAAGAATATTTTAGCATCTATATTTTAGACAGCTGATTAATATTAAGGATATATGATGATCAGTAGTGATTAAGCACCTAATTATTCAATCAACAAATGTGATAATGGGCTAAAAAGACAGTTTTCAAAGGAAGAAAGAAATATAAACAAGAAATGTTTATACAAATTTAAAATATATTGAGATTTCATCTCACCCCATTAAGAATGACTATTATGAAGAATATAAACAATAATAAACGCTGCTGGTGGTGTAGAGAACTATGAATACAGATAGCAGGAATGCAAACTAGTGTAGCTGCTATAGAAACCAATATGGTAGTTCTTCAAATACCAAAAATAAAACTACCATGTGACCCACAACACTTCTAGGTGCACACACGAAGGCCTTTAATCAGCACATCATAGTGACATCTGCATATTAATTTCATTGGTGCTCTATTCACAGAGGCCAAGACATGTAAACAGCATAGGCATCCATCAAGAGAGGAATACTTAAAGAAAATATGGTACATGCAGATACTATGATTCTGCTCAAAGGGAATAGATGGAATTAGAGATGGAGTTAATTATGTTAAACAAAATAAGCCTAACCCAAAAAGACCAACAGTAAGTTTTCACACATAAGCAGTATCTGAAGATAAATGGCAACTCTCCCATAAAAGTAGATGGAGAGAGATATAAAGACAGAGGGTTGACTGAACAAGATTGTCACATTTTAACAGAAGGAGTGAGGAAGAGGACTAATTGGGAGGAAGTGGGTTAGAGGGACAAATGTGAATTAAATACAATTCTACATATATGAAAATGTGACCACAAAACCTATGACCTGCTGAATAGAAAAGAAATAAATGAGAAGAGCTATGAAAATTGAATAAACATTAGGATATCCACCATTAGTGCTCCAGACTAGAAACACTTAAGGTTGGAATAGACTGTAGTCAGGCTGCATTCACTCACTTAACCAACACCTTATAAAATGATTATGAGGCTGACGTTCTTCTAGTTAATGGAAATTCAGAGGAAACAAACACCAATAAATACTATATATTTTGTTTATAAACAAATATATATGTATAGCATATCTAGATAAAAACTGTAACAGGGTATGATATTTGTTATAAAAGTGCTATAAAGCATTAGAAAAAATGAAGTAAAAAGAATTTTTTTTGGCCTAGAAAAGATAGAAAAACTTTCAGAAAAGGTAAGAGAATAAGTATCTTACCAAGTTCAGGAAGGGGCATGGAAGAGAGAGTTTATTCTAGACAAAAAGAAGAACAGAAGAAAAGGGATGGTTGTAGAGTGTGTTCAATACTCAAGGGAAGACACAAAGTGCCTTGTGATCGACAGAGGGTTCCAGGACCACACTTTCCAGGTAGGTTGAAAGATTTTTTCAAAGTCAAGTTTGGAACTTGACTAGATGTAGAGTCACTCATAGGATGCTGAAGGAATTACTTGCTATTTCTTACACACTAATTGTAATCTACACTTTAATTTTCCTTTTGGATCTCCTCAATACCCCATTTAAACTTCAGGACACTGACCAATTGACATATGTTAGACATTATCTGCCTTTTCTGGGCTTGTTATGTTTCAAATTATCTTGGGGTGAGCCTTTATCTTTAAAGATTTGGTAATGACAATTCTTCCAATTCATTCTCATGCTTTAACCTGGTGAGTTCACAGGGAGAAGGTAAGTTACAAAAGGCTTTGATACCATCATGAGGTCAGATTCTCTGTCATTCTTTCAACAAATGCTGAGCATCACCAGGTGTTGAACACACAGTGAGGAATGAGACATACCAAGCCCAAGCCTCTGCACTATGGAGGCAATTCTATGGGAAATATTAGAAGAAACTTCTAGAAAGAGTGGTTCCTTGTGTACTTTTGAAACAGGAGATAATATGTATTCTATGATGAGTAAATGAAGTCCCAAAGATGTAAAATACCTTTATAAAAGGCAAACAACAAAGACGAACTCCCTATCCTTTCAAATTTCCATGCCTTCATGCATAGAACTCTTCAATTTCACTGTAAGATTGCTTGTCTGTGGCAACTGAAGAAGGCTGATTAAGATTCCTTTCCTCTGTCAAAACTAATCCATTATTGAGTTTAATTTTCCTCAAGACTTTTAGTCGAGAAGTCTAATCAATAAATTAACATTAAGCAGGGACATTTCACAATGATAAAAGGATGCATGTGCTAAGAGAATATAATGATTCTCCATATATATATATATATATATATATATATATATATACTTATGTGTGTACATATATATAACAACAAAATTTCAAAACAGAAACAAAACTAACAGAAACAAAAAATCAAATAGAAACTAAAAGCATTGTTAGAATTTCAACATTCAGTATTGAAAGAGCAAGAATCCAAACAATTTAGGAAGAATACAGGGGACTTAATGAATATCAGCAAGCTTGTCTGAATTGACATTTGTAGAGCACTTTACAAAATAAAAGCAGAATACACACACACATACACACACACACACACACACACACACACATTTCCATTCAGACTTTTGTTCCATGTAGGCCACATGGTGTTGTACAGACAACTTATAATAAACTGAAGAAGATTAAAATTCTATGATACATTTTTTACAATTTTTACCATGATACAATTAAACTAGAAATTAATAATAGAAAATTATTCACAAAATCCTTTTAAGTTTTATGTTTAAACAATTTCTTAATAATGGATTATTTTAAATAGAAAGTAAGAGAGTGATTAGGAAATATTTTAAGTGAATAGAAATGAAAACACACCATCAAAATATGTGGCAGCTATATAATTAATCAGGTAATTCCAGGAAATTTGTAAACATTCAATGTTTTTATTATGGAAACAAATCTAAGAAATTATGTAATTTTTCACTTTAAAGTAAAAAAAATGAGGGACTGTATAGTAGTTCAGGAGTTAAGAGAGTTTACTACTTGTCTAGAGGACTCAGATTTGATTCTCAGCATCCACATGGCCTATCTAACTCCAATTCCAAGGGATCTGGCACCATCTTCTGGCTTCCATGTACTGCATGAGTGTGGTTAGTATATAGACATACATGCATACAAAATACATACATACATACATACAAACAAATGCTAAAATCAATACTATTGGTCTAAAAAAGACAGGAACAGGAACAAAAAAGACTCCTAATTATATTTTGCTATACTCATAGATCAATGCCTTTTTTCAACCATCATCAGAGAAAATTCCTCCTGCATTAGATGGGAACAAATACAAAAACCCACAGCCAGACATTATGCAGAGAGAGAGAGAGAGAGAGAGAGAGAGAGAGAGAGAGAGAGACCTTGGAACACACGGCTCTAAATGGGATGTCTCCATCAAATCCCTCCCCTTAGAGCTCAGAGAACTCCATTCACAGAAGAGACAAAAGGAGAGAAGAGACAGAGGGTATGGAGGACACAAATACAGAGAGAGAGAGAGAGAGAGAGAGAGAGAGAGAGAGAGAGAGAGAGAGAAACAAAACAAGGCCCTCTAAATCAACTGAGCAAGGCTCATGTGAACTCACAGAGACTGAAGCAAGTATAGGCCATGCACAGGTCTGGATTAGGTTCTCAAAGTATTTATTGTAGCTTTCAGTTTAGAATTTTTATGGGACTCATGAGTGTGTGAACGAGGGTGTCTCTGATTCTTGTACCTTCTCTTGAGGCTCATTTCCTTCTGTTGGTTTGCTCTGTGAAACTTTGATGTGTTGGTTTTTTGTTTTATCTTATTATATTTTATTCTGTTGTGTTTGATCTTTATCTCTTTGAAGCATTTCTTTTATTGTACTGGAAAAATTATAAGAAAAAATAAAATAATAAAAATAATTCAACGAAATCCAAAACTAAACCAATTTCAAATTATTTAAAAGAAAGGAAGTTATAACGATAAACAAAGCTAATGGATGCGAACTAGATGAACACGAACAAAAAACAACAGGAAAGAAAAAAACTTCACTATAATGGCAGACCAATAAAAGTGACAAATCTTTAATTAGACTAATTAGAGGTGGAATATATACAAATAATCTCCAATATCAAGAATGAAAGAACACCTGAACAGATCTTATACATACTAAAACAAATAATATATTATTAATGTTTTTGCAGTACATAGGAAAAGTTAGATTCAGTGGAAACTGTTTTAAAGGCGCAGCTGCTAAGGGTCCCTGAAGTAGCAGCTCTCTTGAATAACTGTGTATCCATGAATAAAACTACAGTTGCAGCTAACAATGTTCTATGGAGCAAAATAAAGGTTCAGCATGTTGTCATTGGTAAAGAACTAGTATTGAACAATTGTTGGAAAAGTCTTATGAGAAGTCAAACAGAACAGTCCCAATTTCATCTTACAAAGTGAGCATTAGCCAAAGACTCACAACAAAAACATCACAAAAAAAAAAGCCAGCATCCCAGAAGCTTCCGCACACACAATCCTCATATTCAGTCAGTATACATCAGAGATAATATTATATAAACATGTAGGAATTATTACAGGGTTTAAACTGATTCAACATTAACATATCAATTTAACTTGTAAAATCAATGGAGTAAAATGAAAGCTCAATGATTATCTTAGTAAATATATGAAACTATTTGTTAAAGTCAAAAATATGTTTATTATAAGATCTCTCAGCAAACTAATAAAAGAATCTCCTTCAATTTGAATTATGAAATCAATGAAACTCATTGTTCACATCACACAGAAGGTGAATTCTTCCTCTGTAAGTTCAACAATAAATGAGGACACCAAAGCTCGTCACCTCCATGTTGTAGGAAATGATGCCGGAAACTCTAGCAAGAGTAAGTTCATTCATTGTGAATAAAAATACATAAATCTCTCTATTTTCACCAGTTTCATTGTCTATATAGAAGATTCCTGAATAGTAAAAAAATACTCAAAAACTAGTATATATGTTTCTCAAGGGAAGTTGGATATAAGTTAATACACAAAAAATATTTTTTTGCATGCTAGCTGTTAAGGATTGCATTGTGTCTCCTCTCAGTGCACTTGCTGAAGTCTTCTTCTACAATGTGACTTCTTTTGGAGATGAGACATTTAGGTGTCAAAACAAGTTAAATAGAGTCATAAGACTGACTCTAATCCAATAAGACTGATATCCTTATGAGAGAAGGAGGAGATATCAGCAACTCATCCCACTTTGTCACACACACACACACACACACACACACACACACACACACACTCCACTGACAAAAGGTATATGAGAACTTAGTGAGAAGGTGCATATTTTCAAGCCAGGAAGAAAGACCTCAGTGAGTACTTAACCTGCTGTTATCTTTATCTTGGAATACTAGCCTCTGGGACTGTGAGAAAATAATTTTTTTATTGTTTTAGTCATCCAGAGCATGTTATCTTATCATGATAGTCTGAGCCAAGGAATATACTAGCTGTTTATAATAGAAACTAAAATAAAGATGATTGCGTTATTGTAAGCAGTATGAAATACCTAGAAATAAGTTAAAATCTCTATATTTTGCATGGCAAATGTGAACATTTAGACAAAAACACAAAGTAAATACACTATATAGAGATATAGATATATAGTTATTGTACCAATGACCAATGTATTAAAAGTAGCTTTAACTCCTGGACATGGAAAATACCTTGAGGTAGAGGTGGCTACCATAAAGTACATATGGAGCTAAGGACCATGTGTGTAGCTCAGCGCCATAAGGACACCTAAAGGCACTGAGTGCTTTGGTCATGGTACAGACCTGGCTGCAATAATTTCAAAATGCTTTTCTTTTCTTTCTTTCTTTCTTTCTTTCTTTCTTTCTTTCTTTCTTTCTTT
>CABHPP010127114.1:0-18291 GCA_902168425.1 Peromyscus attwateri
AAGAGGGAGTGACGGATGCTAGAGATACATATGCAATTTTTTCTCTGTTTCTAATATTTTCTAACTTTTCCCTCATTTTACAGAGTGTAATTTGAGTTTCATTTTCAAGTTTGAGAGGAAGAAGTGATTGCTGAATGTGACCCATGACAATATATCTGAAGAAAATTAAAAGTGAAAAACAAAGTAGGTTTTTCTTCCTATTCTTGTGGTGTTGAGAATTGAACTTTGGGCTTTGCTTTTTCTAAGGAAGCACTCACCCACTGTGGAAATCCTCACCAAGAAATAAGTTTTGAAGAATATTAGAGTAGACAGGCAAAGAAAATCTAATATACTCAGATTAGCATACTTGAAACAGAGCAATTCTTAATAATCTTTATTGACTATATTATTAAAGAAAAAAATGTCATTGAAATCTGTGTATGGTCATGCAAGCAGTGATAGTGGTCTACCCAATTTCATTTATTCTTTTGTATGCACTGCAAGATTTCTTACAAATGATGTCTATATCATATATGCTTTGCAATGATTTTTAAGAGTGAATTATATGAATGCATAAATATGGCCCATTTTTCTAGCTTTGTATATACATATACAATTATTCTATTTATCAGGAACAGAAAACTGGACAGTGCTGTGCCATAACGTAGTTACTAACAACTATTCTCCTAATGATAGATGACAATATTATCCACCTAATGTTTTTTACTTACTATTTTTATTTGTGTATTTTGTTATTCATACCCTTGACAACTGACACTTAAAAAACCCCAGAAACCTTCAATATCTAACAAATGTAGAAAAAATTTTCATCAGCAACCCCAAAATCCCTTTCCACCTAACTATCTATATTCAAGACAAGTCTCTTAAATAGAAAGAATGATACTGGAGAGAAAAGAAAAGCCATTTGGTCAGTGAGGTCTGTTCCCTCTGGTGGTGCTACAGGTACTTAATAGGGTGCCGTGTGTGCTGAGCATGTGCTCTACTACTGAGAGGCATTTGCAGCCATGGTTTTGTTCTTAAAAGTCTCTTGACATCATCTTCATCAATAAAATCTAAGGTGCAAAGTTACAGTATTTCTGAAGGCAGAAAATGTGCTTCATTCCTTTTATGTTGACCTCTTTGGCCAAAGCTAGGGAGGATGCATAGTTACACTGTGAATATAAGTAAATTAAACAAATATTGAGTTGATTTCACAGGTCATTATTTCAAAATAAGAGTCATGAACAACATTCTCTGCCTTATCATTTAGAAGTGTGTTTGTTGAGACTAGACTACCTGAACTCAAGGTCAATTCTTCCTCCTGTGATATATATCCTTTTAAACATTTCCCTGGTCTTATCCAAGGACTTGTTGGTAATGATGGCATTAAAACACAACAGCAACAAAAAGGAAAAATATACATAATTTAAATCTATTTTCTATGTTTATATTCACACTGAAATATAAATAAAAGGAAATATTCCTCAATATTTGCATATGAAATGAACAGGGTATTTAGCATTATTTCATTTATTTGAATGAGTTTTTAGTTCCTTCAATTTCTTTAAGTATTTTAACCATGAAACTGGGACTAATTAGCATTTTGGAGAAAATCATATATCCTTTAACTTACTAAAATAGCTCCCCTGACGGGACCCATCTGTCAGTTTTGAAGATAAGCAATGACTATAAATGTTCACAAGGTAAGATCTGTGATGTCAGAATGCACACCCTTCTTAAGTTATAAACGACTGGTCTTTTCTTACAAGTTTTTGAGTGCTGGCTATTATTGTAGCTAGCATTTGCCAGGACCTAAATATTGCTTCTTAAAGAGATCAGTATTTCCTCATTGGTTTTCAGAGGCACTCACAGAGAAGCAAGTAATAAGAGCTACACCATAACCAGTAATCAACCAGAAGATAGACTTGTACTCAAACTTGTGGATGCCTTCTGTGCCTACAAAGACTCAGGGTAAACACAAATATACATAATGGTCATCTTTGATTTAACCATATGATTTACACTTTCATGTAATTGACTGGGACATAATTATGGACATAATGGCTTTTGGGGAGGATTCTGCTTAAAATATATGTGAATTTCTACTATTTAAAGAAATAGGAAACTTAGCTCAGGGTTATTGTACCACTGTTTCCTCACCACCCTGGGGATACTATAGAGAGTTTCTCTGAAATCTCAGAAGGGAAATTTATGAGAACATGAACTGAAGTTATGTTTTGACCTTTCAACCAGATTATGTCTTATCTTTAAGAATGTTGATTGGAGGAAAACAAAGAATAACAATAAAAATTAGTCCAAATATTTGAGCATAAGAGCATCCAAATGATCAAGTCCAGAAAGAACTAGCCTTTACTAACACAGTGGTTAGGAGTATAGACTATTTTTATCTAGGATTTTTAACTTTAAAATACTTTTATTAATTCTTTGGTAATTTCATACATTTTAATTTGATCATGTTCATTCTCCTCCACTACCTCCTCCAATATTCAGTCCTCATTCCATACCCACCCAACTTGGTGTCCTCACTTCTTTTGTTTTAAACCCATCTAGTCCAATTTTTGTTGCCTGTATACTTTCAGGTGTGCGGCCAGCCACTGGAGCATGGCCGACAATTAAAGAAAGTGAACTCTTGCTCTCCTGGCAGCTGGTGATTACCAATAGCTCCCCAACTAGAGGTGGGAGTTCATTCACTCTGCCCTCCCTCCATCTTGGGAGATTTTTTTCTTTCTGGCTTGATCTTGAACAGGTCTTATAGCTGCTATCAAAGAACTGTGAGTTCATATATGCGATTCCTTTTCTGCTACAGTGGCGGCCACATTTAAATTCTGAAATTTAAATGACAACTTAAAATAGACGTGGTTATATAGTTCTTTCTGAATGAAAATTTTGTTAATTCTTTGAGAAATTCCTACCATGTATTTTTTTGTTTTGTTTTGTTTTATTATTATTTTTTTGTCGCTTTGTCTTGTTGACTGCGTCCTTTGCTCTACAAAAGCTTCTCAGTTTCAAGAGGCCCCACTGATTGATTGTTTCTCTCAGTGTCTGTGCTACTGGTGTTATATTTAGGAAGTGATCTCCTATGCCAATGCGTTTAAGACTACTTCCTACTTTCTCTTCTATCAGGTTCAGAGTAACTGTATTTATGTATTATGAGGTCTTTGATCCACTTGGACTTAAGTTTTGTGCATGGTGACAGATATGGATCTATTTGTAGCCTTCTACATGTTGATATCCAGTTATGCCAGCACCATTTGTTGAAGATGCTTTCTTTTTTCCATTGTACAGTTTTGGCTTCTTTGTCAAAAATTATATGTTCATAGGTGTGTTTACTAGTATATTTAAACACAATATAATTTGGAAAAAAAATTTCCTGGTGTAATACAGTCTACAGTGTACAAGAAAGCATAATTATATCTAAACTCAGCTTATGGTACATGCCATTTCTTCCAAGGAGATGGGTTCTAGAGACAGACTGCCTGTACTAGCTTAAGAGCCTAGGAAAGCTCTGGCTTGGTCTCTGTCATACAGAGAGTGTAGAGATCATCTGGACTATTAGCCACCTCTGGTCCTGGTTGTGGGAGCTTGGGCGAGCCCCTGGTCATACAGGCAATGTAAGGTCATTTAGATTTCTAGCCATGTTCAGTCCTGGTTGTGGGAGATTGATATGGCCTGGTCCCACAAATTTGACAGGTCACCAGGCTATTAACCACCTCCAGTTCCCAGCTTCAAAATGGAAGAACAGATTTTACATCTTTTACATTGAAAATACAATCCTGTGTGCTTAACATTCCTGATTTCCCTAGAGATCTGTGGACAGAAGGGCTTTGTGTGCTCCCAACACAGATTAAACAGCAAATGCTGGCAGAATGCAGGAGAATGGAGCCTTTACACAATTAGAAGAAATGTAAATTAGTGTGGTCACTGTGGAAGTCATTATAAAAGTTCCTCAAAAAAAAAAAAAAAAAAAAGACTAGAACTGCTGTGTGTAGCAGCTATATCAGTACCAGGTATATTACCAAAGAAATTTAAGTCATTGGAACACTTGCTCATCCATCTCTACCAGTGCTATTCACAAGATCCAAAACACTGAACCAGCATAAATTTTCATCAACGGATGAATGGATAAAGAAAAGTGACACATTTACACACAATAAAGTTCTATTTGACCATAAAAATGAATGAAATTATGTCACTTGAAGGAAATTGGAACAGGAGATCACCATGTTAGTCAAAATGAGCTGTACTCGGAAAGACAAATATTACATAGTTTGTTTCACAGACTGAGTCTAGATTTAAAAAAGTAAGACAGGAACAGAAGGTAGAATATTTGAGAAGAGGAGTGATGCAATGGGAGGGGAGAAGGGCAATTAAAGAAGGTGTATATCAAAATAGATTATGGATCTGTATGAAAATGTCACAACGAAACATTATTATTTCATATAATGAAGATATACTAATAGAAGTTAAAAATAAATTTTCCATATTTTTTCTTTGTATCACACTGATAACTATTCATCAATAAAGATTCATAATATTTATCTGTGATTACAAGCATAAGATTCAGAGTATAGTAAAATTATCTAGCAAAGTAGCAGTAACAATTCTTTTCTAAAGTCCATAACCTTACTAGCCTCAGACAGCTGTCTAGGTTTCTAGTGCCAGGCACAATGTTGCTCCTGTTCAGTGAGCTTTAAGTACAATTAGATCGTTGTTGGTTGCCACCGACACGACCTGTGAGTGCCACTTCTTGCACCTTTCTGCCATACTGGTGATTCTCATGGTTCATAAGCATTGTATCTAGGCAGGCCTTTTTGTTTCACTACCTTGGCAACATGCATAGTATTGTCTGGAACCATGGAAGCTAGACTACAGGAAAGAGACTTTCAGGTAGTTCTCACACCTCATCAAAGAAGCTTCTCTTTACAGTAAATAGAGACCATCACAGGGAGCCACAACTGGATGCAACACAGAAATTAATGAATCATGGAGAGTCCAACCCCAGAAGATACATCTATATCACAGCTCCTGCATCTGCAGCTTAAAGAACATGGTGGAAGAGAGAGAGAGAGAGGAAAGATGTTAGACCCAGAATACAAAGAAGTCTGCTGTGAAACAGTCTTTCCTTGAAATGGCTGCATAAACAAGACCAGAACAACAGCAGTATCAATGGACATGAATAGGAATGAGGGAATTTTTTTTTTAGATTCCACTCCTCAACAAAGAACTACAGACAAGGAATGACTGTTAGGAGGAGAGTTAGCCCCTCCCAGGGGTGAGCCCCTGTTCTGGTTGTCTAATGCAGAGTGGTCAGCCTTAAAATCATATACACACAAAAAAGAAAAGTCAACTCAGCAGGCTGTATTTATGCATATAAATATATGCACACACATATATACAAATATAAGCAAAGATAAAGAGGCTACCAACTTGAGGGGACATGGTAAAGGTCCAAGGAAAGGTAACTGGGAGAGATTGGAGGGAGGAAAAGTAGGAGGAAGTTATGTAATTCTATTTCAACTAAAATAATAAAAATTAAAAAAGAAAAGAATCAAAGAATTGAACTTTGACTGCAACCTCTTAATATACTTAGATAAAGTATAAGGAGTAAGAGAGCTGAAAAGGACTCTGAACTTTGCACAGTGGGTGTGTCCTGGTAGGCACGTTAGCTATGCTAGTGGTTCTCAACCTTCCTAATGCTGCGACCCTTTAATACAGTTCCTTATGTTGTGGTGATGCCAACCATAACGTTATTTTTGATGCTATTTCATAAATGTAATTTTGCTACTGTTGTGAAGCATGTTATAAATATCTGATATGAAGGATATCTGCTATGTGACCCCTGTGAAAGGGTCATTTGACTCCAAGTGGTCGCAACACACAGGTTGAGCTCTGCTGAGCTATGTACTCCTAAAACTGTATGTAAATAGTGACAAGATAGGAAAACATAGTAATTATGTTTAGAAGGAGAGTGCTCGTGGTGGGACCGGAAGATGGGGAATTATGGAGATTCAGAATGTGGGATCCAAATTTTTGTTATCAGTATATAGTCCAGATTTAATTTTTCTTCTTTTCTCCACCTACAAAAGAAACCAGAAATTACTACAAAGGTAGCAACCTTGGTATCTGGAACAGAAAGAGTATGACAGTGGAACTCTTTTATTTTATAGTTAAATAGTATAGTTAAATAGTGGTCATAACAAAAAGGTGAAAGACAGCCAGAAGCAATATCCATTTGTGTGCTAATTATACAAATTATGATCATAGTGGTATATAGGACCAAATACAGTGCAAATATAAGTCCATTTAAAAACTAGAAAATGATGTGGATAGGAAACTTCCATTTAAAAACAAATAACTAACACAAATGTGTTGCTAGAGTTTTCCTGCCTGGCCCACGGTCAGGACAAATCTCTCTCACCCTCCAGTCCCAAAGCTGCTCAGACCCAACCAAGTAAACACAGAGACTTATATTGCTTACAAACTGTATGGCTGTGGCAGGTTTCTTGCTAACTGTCCTTATATCTTAAATTAATCTATTTCTATAAATCTATAACTTGCCACGTGGCTTGTGGCTTACCGGCATCTTCATATGCTGCTTGTCATGGTGGCGGCTGGCAGTGTCTCTCTCCTCCGCCTTCCACTTTCCAGAATTCTCTCAATTCTCCTCTCTGTTAGTCCTGCCTATACTTCCTGCCTGGCCACTGGCCAATCAGCATTTTATTTTTTGACCAATCAGAGCAATTTGACATACAGACCATCCCACAGCACAAATGTAAGAATGATAGGTTAGAAAAGCCACTATTTTATTGTCTCAATTTCTTATTAAATTTAGGTAAACATTACCAACGGATATTTAAATCCAGAGAATATAGAAACTTCATGGATTGCTTCATGACTTCCTCATGTAGTACTTTAAAACATATTATTCAAAAATCAAAGATCTTCAATATAAAAGTACTTCTTATGTAAAACTATTTTCAAAATTTATCAAAAATTGATTCCTTGGGAGCTACATCATTTGAGAGGATTGCTGTCTAATTACTATTCTTCAGTTTTTAGAGATGTTTGATAAAATATGACAAGTTATATTCAATAAAAACAACAAAATCAACACAGAATGATTATTGCTAAAATGCCTAATAAAATTCTTTTTATTGTATTTTTCTTGAAAATGGGAGGAACTTGGGACAACTATAATTTATAAAGCAGAAAGAAAATATTTAGACATTTTGAAGAACAAATAATCATTTCATATAAATAATGTGCTGTTAGTCAATTTTCTCTAATTCCCTTTGTAACATACAAACTTACTAGATTTTAAAATATTTGCTATAACTGAACACTCAGATGATTACATATTAAAAGTTTTAGAGAGTTTCTTTTTTGTTAAGTATTGATGAAAACTTTAAGGCCATCATATTTGATGGGCCAAAAATAAACATTTTCCTCTTCAGTCCATAAAATGTTACTTACATATGTGATTTTATGGCTGACATTTTGGCACAGGACCAGCAACTGGTGTGCTATTCCTTGGGGAAGATCATCTCTCTTCCTCACAGCTTTCTTCAGTTGTCTATAGTTCTTTGTGTAGAGTTGAGGCCCTGGGAACTTTTCCTCATCTACTTCGGCATGTCCATTGGTATCATCCTTATTAGGCTCACACTTGAACAGTCATGTTGGCATGTTGGTGAGACTTAATGGGTGTAGCTTCTGACATTCTTATACATATATGCATGAAATAATAGTGAAAAATGAGGCCATGAATTTTAAGGAAATTAACACACACACACACACACACACACACACACACACACACTCAAATTACTTCTTTTAAGAGGATTTTGTTGAGTGTGGGCTCAATTTTAACTGTAGACTTGGCTTGGTATAGCTGGCCTCCTTGGTAACAATCACTATTCTAATAATATGAGATAAATGCATATCGTGCTTCACCTCAGATGGGTCCAGAGTCTAAGTAGAAAACTTCTTTTCTACTCAGCAACATGATTGACCTTCAACAAAAACTCAAGAAATCATAAATGCCCTGTGAGAACTCCCGAATGGTGTGCTTCTCTTGTATTCTCATCTGTCATCCAGGGATAATTAAGAGCATTTCTGTATAACTTCATGGGTATCAATTTGTAGACATATACCTGTTTTGTTTTAGGTGTTTGCCTTATGCATATTTTCATTTGCTATTTTTAATCTGTGCCTTTTATTAAGGCAATAAAACTTCATTGTATTTTCAGTTTTCTTCTTTGAATCTTGTGAATCTTTTTAGTAATCATTGCCCTTTATAGTGACTTTGAGAATTGTACTGTAGGTCCTTACCAGGGTAGTCAAAATTATCTTATTCTTCTGTTCTTGTAATTGCAAAATGTATAATATCTCATCTAGTACAGATGGCTGTGGCTGCATTGTCTCTTTAGGTTGTGTGTTGTCTGCTTTTGTGTAAATTTTATGAGCTTTTGCTTAGGGCTAGATTTGTTACAGAGGGAAACAGTAAATAAATCATACTGGCTGTTTATGTCAATTTGGAGTTGGGCTATTCAGTATTTCTCACAGTTGTAGGTATTAGAGATTTTAATTCCTCTAGAATTCTGTTTCCAGAGACTTCCTCATGTTTCTCAATTATACTTCAGAGAGAATCTTGCTGTGTACTTTTTAATCATAATTTCTCATGCTAGAGCTCCTCTGCCTGGCCATGAGCTCTGGGAGAGGAGGTCATTTATTAGGTTTTGATTAAGTTTCTGTTATATATATATATATATATATATATATATATATCCTGCAATTTTATAGTCTTTTATTTTCCTGGTAAATCTTACCAATACTCCCATCCTTGTCTGCAGCAGTCTTACCTTTTATAATTAAAGTTTTGTCATTTGTTGGCTGTACTTTTTTGCCTGTAGACGGGCCAGTAGGACAGGCAGTAGCTGTGGGTAGGACTTTGTTTTTTCACAGCCGAGACAGTGTCAAAACTGTAGGCTGCCAGTGCTTTCTCTTCGTGGATAGAACTTTGTCTGAAAAGGGCTGTGTGAGTGTTTGACGGAGGCTTCTCTTTCCCTGGCTTTGTGGGTGTTTGATGGAGGCTTCTCTTTCCCCCACTCTGCGGAGACAGATGAGTGCCTTCTTGGATTCTTACAATGATTGAGAGTTCTTCTAAGACCGTGGATCTACTCATGTTAATCCATAATCTGCCTACATTGATTAATTTTCAAATGCATGGCTCTGTATGCATGTAAGGAAATCACAGTTATTACATCTCCCTGGATGCATGCTTTTCTCCAGCATTCTGATATGGTTCAATGTGCTTCACTATCATTTGATGTGTTCTCGAAGCAGACAGTAATTCAATATGAGAAATGCTAATTTATGATGCAAGGCATTAAACTTCTAGATTTTGTCATATACCTTTAATTGTTTCCTTTTTATATTTCAATTTTATTAATAATACATTTAGTTACTAGACAACACAATCAGAAATGTTCAGATAAGGGTTTTTATTACTAAAAATTAATCTTCAAAAGTATGTTAATTTTTTGAGAAAGACTATTTCTCTTCTCATAATTCTGATCCAGAAAGGATATTTTGTAAAGTTAGTCATTTGTTTTGAATAAAATAGCCTGGCAAGATATTTTTCTCTTATTGCTGCTATTATTTAAAGTTGTTCAAAAAGTGCTATTGAAAAGTATGTAGTATAAAAATAGAAAAATCAATTTAAGAACATTCAGTAAAGAACCTTTATAGTTTCCACCTTTCATTAACCTAGAATTTTGTGACTATTTAGGATTTTATTTCTTTTGATAGAGGAAATTACTGTGGTATTTGTCATAGGAAAATGTTTATTATATATTAATGCACCTATTCTAG
The DNA here is from genome assembly GCA_902168425.1 of Peromyscus attwateri. NCBI lineage: Eukaryota > Metazoa > Chordata > Mammalia > Rodentia > Cricetidae > Peromyscus > Peromyscus attwateri. The sequence continues at coordinate 9,871 of CABHPP010127114.1, forward strand.
TCTATTTTAGCTATTAGTTATGTCAGTAATACCAATCATTTCTTCTCTTTTTTTGAATTTATTTTATTTTATTTTACAATATAATTCAACTTTACATATCAGCCATAGATTCCCCTGTTCTCCCCCCTCCTACCCCGCTCCCCTCCTCCTGGCCCACCCCCCATTTCCATCTCCTCCAGGGCAAAGACTCCCCCAGGATAGAGATCAACCTGGTGGACTCAGTCCAGGCAGGTCTAGTCCCCTCCTCCCAGGCTGAGCCAAGCGTCTCTGCTAAGCCCCAGGTTTCAAACAGCCAATTCATGCACTGAGCACAGGACCCGGTCCAACTGCCTGGATTCCTCCCAAACAGATCAAGCCAATCAACTGTCTCACTCATTCAGAGGGCCTGATCCAGTTGGGGGCCCCTCAGCCATTGGTTCATAGTTCATGTGTTTCCATTCATTTGGCCACTCGTCCCTGTATTCCATCCATCCCTGGTCCCAACAACTCTTGCTCACATAAACCCTCCTCCTTCTCGCCAACTGGACTCCCGGAGTTCCACCCGGGGCCTGACCGTGGCATTTCTTCTCTTTTTAAATTCTGACTCTAATGGCCATAAGAGCAGAGCATGACTGGTTCTAAATGGGAAACAGAATAACTGGGCATCAGTATGTCTTTTTCTGATGTGTATAGGGATAAAGAATATACGTGTACATATCAAACAAGTATATGAAATATTTATTAACTAATTGTGTTTTTTTCCTTTTTTATTTTTGAGATTATAATGTAACATTTTTCCCTTCCCTTTCTTCTCTATACCATGCAATATAGTCCTCTTTGCTCTCTTTCAAATTCATAGCCTTTCTAAATTAATTATTATTACATGCATATATGTATATGCATATACATACACATTTCTAAATACCACTAGCTCCATATGTATAATATTATTTGTACTTAAGTTTTCAGGGCCTGTCATTTGGCACTGGATAATCAATTGGTGTGCTTTTCCTACACAATATTTATAATGGCTTGTTTCTTTTTTCTTTAGTAATGGTTTTCTTTTTGCCTATGTCTTAAAGCTTTTATTGACATGTGAAATTTTTTTTTACAATCACCAATACTCCTTGTTTCCATTTTTTTTAAAGAGTAGATCTGCTGTTTAACCCTTCTGTTAGAAAAATACTGCAAGACTGACTAGAAGTTTCTTGTGCTACCTCTCCATGATGGCTGTGGACTCACCCTGTGAACTGTGAAACCCCAACAAGCTCTTTCTTCTGAAAGTTGCCTTGGTCATGGTGTCTTTTCCCATCAATGGGAAAATAACCAAGACAGAAACAAACAAATGAATAATAAATAAATAAATAAATAAATAAATAAATAAATAAATAAATGGACAATAAAACACTAACAAAATAAATTGAAGAGGACAGGCAAAATGGCAAGAACTCCTGTGTTCCTAGATAAGAAAAATTAATAGGATTAAAATGTCCATATCCCAAAGTAATTGATAGAGTGAATGTAATCCTCATCAAAACACTAATGAAATTCTATCAGAAACAGAAAAGGAATCTTATAGTTAATTTAGGACTACAAACCCCACAAAATATCAAATATCACACCAATTCAGAATGAAAAAAATATGAATAAACAAACAAAAAAACCAAAACAAAACAAAAAACCCACCTAAAGCTGGTATCACAATTCCCAATTTCAAGCATGCTGTAAAACTACAAGGAGCCATGCCTACATGAAATTGGCATGATGGCTTGAAGACAAATGGAAGAGTAGGAAACCTAGAATAAAAGCAGATAACTGTCTCCCACTATACAAAGTAGTAAAATAATGGTTCAAGACTTGAAGCTGTTACACTATAGGAGAAAATGGAGTAGGAATCTCTGCTTCAAGACATTGGCATAGGCAATGATTTTTTCTTTTCTTTTCTTTTGGAAAATATTATAAAACAATAGACAATAAAATAAGTGAATAAGATTTTATTAGATTAAGAAGCTTTTCACAGCAACAGAAACATCCAAGAGACAATGTACAGAATGGAGAAAAAACCAAACTATTTATTTGAAAAGGTACTAATATCCAAAGTACACAAAGGATTTAGTAATACACCTACAAATAACCTGAGTGAAAATGAATAAATGATCTTAGTAAGCATTTCTCTAAAGTAGATATACAAATGGCCAACGGGCATATGGAAAGATTCTAAATATTATTAACAATCAAGAAAATAGAAACTACTACTACAATGAGATATCATCTTACGTGAGTTAAAAATGGCTTTTACCAAAAAGACAGCAGAATAACACGTGCCAGTGAGCATATGGAGACCCAGAAACTCTTTTCGATTGTTGATGAGAATATAAATTCATTCAGCCATATAGGAACAGTTAGATAGAACTGTGAATTCTTTCTAACAATGTCTCTACTGAATATATTCAATGATGCTATCACACCAAAAAGTCAGTATTCTCGCAGTACTGTTCATAGGGTAAGGTGTGGAATCCATCAGGGTGTTCATCTGTTAGTAAGCGGACGAGGAAAATGTGGCATATGTATTAAATAGGGAATTATTCAACCACAAGACAGAATGGATTTCTTTCATTGTGCCAAAATGGGTGGAACTGGAAGAGAGCATGCTAAGTAAAACCAGTGCGCAGGAAGACAAAGCTTGTCTTATTTGTATAGTCTTATACATTTATGGAAGTTAATCTAACCAGCCCCACTAGTAGCAACTCAGGACAGTGATGACCAGAAAGTATGATGGATATGGCAAAGCAGAATGGAAAGAGGTCAGCTACTGGGCACCAAAATACAACTACACGCAAAGAATTGATTCTGGAGTTCTATAATACAGCAGGGGTTAACTATAGCTACAACAATTTCTGACACATATCAAAATATCCTTTAAAGGTATGAAATTTTCCACTGCAAAGAAATGATAAATATTTGAGAATATGGAAGTGCTATAATTGAACATTGTATACATGTATTGAATTATTATGCTTTATGCACTGTACCAATTGGACATATTATATATCACTTGAAAAACCTAAATCAAAAGCCAGGAGGATCTGGTAGGGGAAACTAAGAATACATTATGTGAACAAAATCTATTTTCAATTAAAAATATCACTGAATACACATACAAAATAAGCTAACCATAGAATTTGAAATATGTAGCTATCAATATTTCTTTCCTCACCAAGTTGCTGTGAGGATTCACTTGTGTAAATATTTAACACTGTATTAGTACACTTTAAATGCTGATATGGAGACTTCATAAGATTCACTTATATCAACAACAAAGGAAACAAATACAGTCCTTGATAACCTGTTTTAAGTATCATAGGCATGAATTCTCATTATCCTACTGTAAATGAAGTGGATAACTACAATTAATATTACTTAGAAACATTTTGGAGTGCTTTGTGCGGTGTTTTTAATCATATCTTAGAGATTATCACATCCGTCTCATTTACTATAAATCCTGAAAATACATTGCTTTGTTTCTCTCAGGGTGATGGCAGGCTTTGAGAAGGCAACATAATAGGCTGCTCCTCTGTGACTGGGGATAAGCTATTATTAATTGCGCCTCTTACTATCTTTTTCTTAATCATAAGTGTAGCTTTAGTCTCTTAATGTTACAGTTGGGAAAATAAACTCAAATAGTTTTTTTTTAAGCGATGGTTTGTATTACCATGTGGTGATATATTGTCTCTCCCAATATATTGTGCACCCTAATAAAGCTTATCTGAGGATCAGGGGAAAAAGCCAACCCCTATATTAAACATAGAGGTCAGGTAGTACACATGCTTTTAATCCTAGCATTCAGGAGACAGAGATCCATCTGGATTTCTGTGAGTCCTAGGCCACACTGGGAACAGAGCCAGGTGTGGTGGCACGTGCCTTAAATTCCAGCACTAGTTAACCATAAAGGTCTGGAGGTCTGTACAGATAGACAGGAAGTAATAGAGCTGGGCAGGAAGAGGAAGTGATGTAGCTGGGCAGAGAGAGGAAGTGAGATTGCAGGGACAGAAAGGCATATAGGCATGGATATACAGGAAGTAGGTCTCTTTGGAAGCTGAGGAGTCAGTAAGGTGAGGTTGACTGTGGCTTCTCTTATTCCTCTGATCTCTCGGTTTTCACCCCAATATCTGGCTCTGGGTTTTTTTTTATTAATAAAACCATTTAGCAATGAGTTACATTATCATTCATCTATCCCATAGATAATTTTTAGTGGTTAAACAGAATGTCTTTCTTTATGAATGCCCAAAGAAACACAGCCAAGCATAAGTAAGTTAGACTAAATGATAATTATAATGACAAAGCACTTCATTGCAAAAGTCTTTGAATTCAAGGTCAGCACTATTCAAGACAAACTATGTTTACTCTTGCTCTCCCTGTTTGTGAAAGAAGCTCCAAAGAACTCCAGGTACATGGCTAGCCTGCTAACACATGCTGTGAGCCTTCTCTGTCACTGAGCATCATCAGTTTCTGTGCTGTTCTAGTCTTGTACCATTGCTTTCTCTTGCAGCCTCCTTGGATACTGTCTTTATATTAGTCCATGCTTCCATATACCAATACCAGTGACAATGGTTAAGCATGCTCCTGATGCCTGATTCAGTCTCCCATCATCTCTCACATTTGTCTTTATTTGTTTGCAGTAAGTCTGTAGACAGTGTTTTAGTATGTTTTGGGGTAATGTATAGCAATTTAAATGGTATAAAACTTGTCAAAATGATTTATAGACTAAGAGATGACTATTAATGTATTATAGAGTTTCAATAATATACCTGAGCACTGTCTTGTTCGCCTTAAGTTTAACAATGTCTTAAAAGATAATCAGAAAAATTTTCATTCTCATATAAATAGAACTCTAGCCACTGAGTTAATGCTCCAGGTCAAATGAAAAATACTATGTTATGAGAATCCGTTGTATTCATTCTAATCCATTAAGCATTTCAGTGCTTATTGGGTATCTACTATTTATTGGAAAATTAAAGGACAACATGATATTGCTTTAATTTCTAATTGGCCAAGTAGTAAAGAAAGGGAAAAAATAAGACATTGTGCTATTTGACACGTGCTAGGGTCTATCTGAGAAGAGGGAACCTCAGTGGAGGAAAACTCGGGCTTCACGCTGTTATCGTATACCCCGTAACACTTTCTGACCTGTCTATCTTGCTTATGATTGATTTCTCATAGTAAAACAGGTTGATAATTAGCAAGTTTAAAAATAAGCAACCCTGGATAGTTATAAAAATTTAGATTATTGAAAATTTCTTCTGAAAACACAGTAATTTTTGTATATCAGCCTTAATAGTATTCATTTATTTTATATATGTTCTTGTGTGGGTGCACATGTTTGTGCTTGTGTGCAGATGCTAGAGGTCAACATTCAGTGTCTTTCACAATCACTTCTTCCCCACTGTTTTGGATGTAGAATTTCTCACTGAACCTGGAGCTCATTGATTGGCCAAATTAATGAGCCAGCCATCCCCAGGGAGCCTTCCATCTCCTTTACTACACTGTTGGGATTACAAGTGCATGCTTCTGTGTCTGATGTTTTATGTGGATGGTGGGGATTGAAACTGAGATCCTCATGCCTGTGTGGCAAGAACATTACCAACTGAGCCATCTTTCTAGCCCAAAACCATATTATTTAATAAAAAGAAATATTACTACTTTTAAGCACTTGAATTTTAAATAGGACTCACAAAATTTTCCAGAGTAAACAAAAAAAACTACAATGATGAATGATTGATGAAATAATTGATGAGAAATTCAGACTAGTAAAAATTACAGTGAAACGTTATAATACTAGCAAATGACAATCACAGCAAACTAAAAATAAGCCCATGAAGACACTGAAATACTACTTATAAAATTGCTTTCTTGTTAATGAGACCCCCCCATAGTAGAATTGGGAGCAAGACAGTATGGGGAACTCTTATTTTTCTTTTGCTTTTGTTTGGTTGGTTTTCTTTGGTCTTTTGAGATGCAGTCTTGACTGTCCTGGAACTTGCTCTGTAGACCAGGCTGGCCTCAAACTCACAGAGATCTGTCTGCCTCTGCTTCTTGAATCCTGGGGTTAAATGGAGTGTGACACCATTGCCTGGCAGAAACTCGGAATGCAATAATTTTAGTAGAAAAATATACCTGTCTCATTTAGTAGGTTATTTCTTGTTCAACTTCTCAGTTTTACATAATGGGGTAGTTTGAATGTAATTAGCCCCCATAATTTCACAGAGAGCAGCACTATTAGAAGGTGTGGCTTTATTGGAGTAGTTGTGGCCTTGTTGGAAGAAGTGTGTCACTGTGGAGGCAGTCTTTGAGGCTTTCTATGCTCAGGATACTGCCCAGTGTCTCAGTTGACTTCCTGTTGCCTGTAAAATGTAGGACTCTTATCTATTACTCCAGCACCATGTCAGCCTGCATGCTGCCATACTCCCCATCATGATGGTGATGGACTGAACTTCTAAAACTGTAAGCAAGCCAATAAGCAGCAGTCCTCCATGGCCTCTGCATCAGCTCCTGCTTCCAGGAGCCTGTGCTGTTTGAGTTCCTGTCCTGACCTCCTTCAGTGATGAACAGCAATGCTGAAGTATGAGGCAAATAAAACACTTTCCTCCCCAACTTGCTATTGGTGTTTCATTGAAGCAATAGAAACCCTAACTAAGACACATAACAATCAAAGGCAAGAGACCTAGGTATTATTCCTTTTTACTCAAATCCATGTTTTCCTGTTCTGAGTAAATTGTAGCCATTTAGGGCCACAATTTTTGTGAAATATTTATATTTTTTTATATGCTACTCTAGCTTCACGGCTTGAGCAAAGCCATTGTCAAATTTAAAGGAGAAGCCAATTCATTTTAATTCTAATAAATTTTATTAGACAGTTCTAGTGCTGATAAATATTTATATGTTTGACTTAGTGAAGTGAGTTTCACTGCAATATACTCATTCAACTTTGGTCTATGCTGGACTCCTCTGGGGACTAAATATGTGCACACAGTAATGGCAGATATGGCTCCTGCTCTCCAGGAGCTTACAGTACTTAGAAAATATAACATGGCATGTATAGGAAGAAATAGAAGATGGCCACAAATACCAGAGAATAATGAAGTGATGGGAAGGGTATTTGGGAGACATAGCAAGCTTTTTCTAGACAGAATCATCAGAATTTGCCTCTTGCAATGTGTGGTGCTTTTATCAATACCTAATCTTCACTACAATCAATTACCTTAGACTTTGTGTCACAAAACACCAAAATACATGTTTCCACATTTCTGTATTTTGAAGGCTCTCAAACAATTAGGGCTATGTCTCTTTCTAAATTCTGTAGGTGACAACCTATTATTTTCCTTTTAAAAGCTTTTAGAGTCTGCCCACATTCTTTGGCTTCTGGTTATCTCCCCTGCCTCCCCATCCCTGTCCTAAATCTTTGAGGATAAGTTGGGTTCTCACACTGAGTCACTCTGACCTCCCTTATTTTGTGGGCAGATCTTCCTATATGTGCTGGCTAGTTTTATGTCAACTTGAAACAAGGTAAAGTCATCTGAGAGAAGGAAACCCCAAGTGAGAAAATGCCTCTGTAAGACTGGGCTATAGGCACGCCTATAGAGCATTTTCTTAATTAGTAATTGATGAGGAAGGGCCCAGCCCATTTTGGATAGGGATACTCCTGGTGGTCCTGAGTTCTATAAGAAAGAAAGCTGAACAAGCTGTGAGGAGCAAACCAGTAAGCAACACTCCTTCATGGCCTCAATATCAGCTCCAGCCTCTAGGTTCCTGCCCCTTTTGAGTTCCAGCTCAAACTTCCTTCAGTGATGGACTGTGATGTGAAAGTGTAAGCCAAATAAACCCTTTCCTCCCCAATTTGCTTTTGGTCATGATGTTACATCACAGCAATGGTAGCCCTAACTAAGACGCTGTGCTTCCATTTTCTCTTCAGAACAATCTTCCTGGTTACCCTGAGCTCATATAGTATTTAGGGTATTTCCAATCTCAGGATACATTGTCAAGCCACATCACTAAAGTTGATTTTACTACTCAAGGTAACATTTATAGCTTCTTTAGGTTAGACATAGATATTTTGGAAATCATTTGTTTTGAATAAAAAGCCACGTAAGCCATAATTGAATGATAAATAAAACAGAAACCCATGAAAAGAAGGAAAATAGTCATGTGTGCAGGCTCTGTTTTGAAAGAATTTGAAGTATAGTAGGAGTTAGAATTATAGCAGTGTGAATGTCTGGTGGTAAAGTTACAGACAGAAAAATAATGCAATTTTCAATACTTTACCAAACAAGTGGTACATGAATGCACAGTGAGACCAGGTTTAGAATTCAGCTATGTCACACTTCCAATGCTAATTCCACTTTTTCCGTATGCTTTAGGAATACTTCTTATATTCCTAGAAACTGG